>VZSF01007657.1:0-146637 GCA_013398295.1 Chionis minor | reverse complement strand
TTTTTTTTTTTTTTTTTTTTGAGATGGACTCCGTTGCATAAAGATAAATTGTCAGATAAATTCTTGCTGTTTCCTGTTAAGAGTGAGGAGCACAGGAACAGTCTGGGGATGGAAAGTGTCAGAAGTCAAGCATTCATAAGGGTTGGAGGGAAAAAAGGTTCAGTGAAGTACCAAATAAAGTCTGCCTGGAGTAACACAAGCATGGGTTACTCATGGAAGACTCCAGCAGATGGCCCCAAAGCCGCAGCAAGTTTTCTCCAAATGGCTCATGACAATGAGTATGTGCCTTTTCCAGCAGTTTTCTGTACACACTTGATGCATTTGAGAAGGCACCCTAGTTTTATTAAAATGAGCAAAAGCTTTATTTTATTTTTTAAGAGCATAAATTAATACACAAAACTAAATCTGGCCAAAAGTTGTGATCACTTAAATGGAGATTTATTTTTTAAACTTAAATTTTCTATGCATATTATTTTTTTCTCCTCCTCTCTTTCTGGCTTAGGCAATAAAAGACAAGCCATTAATGGTAAGACGAGAGCCTTTCCTCCACCTTTTTTCCATAAAAAATGGAAATTTTACTTTTCAGAGAAAAATGAGAATTAATTAACTTTTCTTTTGAGACAAATGCCTTTACATTTAAATGGTTTCAGTGGATAGCCTGACCTGCCCTTCGTATGCCACTAAATGTTATTTCAATGTGACAAAAATCACATGGTTACAGTGCTGCACAGCTTTTCAAAAGCTTCTTCCATTGTGATTAAAAAACTTTAAATCATTGTAGAAAGTATTTTAGGCAGATATTTTCCAGTAATAGCAGGTCAGAAAGAGGGTACTGCACATATTTCATTAGATGTCATTACTCACACGCTTCCAAGGTTAGTTGTGTCAAAGCTCTTTTAAGAAACTTAGGAATGGTTTCTCCTACAAGAACATCCAAAAGGCACGTGCTCAAAAGCAATGCATTCTGGTTTAAAATTACTGCATTCTGAAATGGTACTTTCAGGTCTCATGAAAATGCCTTTCTTAAATGTATTCCTTCAGAAAATTTGTTGAAAACCAAACTGGCCTTCCTCTGTGTTCAGGAAGGCATGCTTGGCCCCAACACAGATGTCCTGATTAATGAACTTGCTGTTTAAGAAAATAAAAAGTTTAAAAAGAAAGGAGTTTTCAATTTTTTATTTTTTTTTTTTAACATGACAACGTGATAAAGAGCAGCAGATGCCAGCATGTTGTCTGGTTCATCACTTTTAGATCTTTAGGCAGACAAATCTGTCACAGGGTAAACAAGAACACTGTAGAGGCAACTGCAGTACCGCACCAGCTAAAATACTGTCCATAAGAAGCCTTTAGAAGTCTAGGACAGCTGCTTTTTTTTGTTGAGGGTCAGGGTGTTTTGGTGTTGGGGTTTTTTTTGCTTTTTTGTTTGTTTTGTGGGTTTTTTTATGTTTACTCAGCCTGGTATTCCTGTTTACTTTATAGCCACCATCACTTGTTTTATTATTGTTGCATCATGAGAAGGCTTAGAAGAGAATTTTGTTTTCACTGTTAACAATCAGCCTGTAGACCATTAAAAGTGGAAAAACCTATTAATAAAGAGCCATTTGCAGCTCACCTCTCTATCTGTAGTAAACATATACACACTAATGATTATAGAGAACCTCAGAGCTACCAAAGTAATTAACATAAATTAAGGATGGTCATCTTTTCCATGCTTTGCAATATACACTGTGACAAGATAGGTCTAGTTCTATGTAAATTAATTTACATTAAGAGATGTCCCACTCCATAGCCTTTCCTACTGAGTATTTTTTTTAAATAAATAAATCAGTAGTATCTAGTTCTCCTGCCCGACTTTCTCCTGAAATTCCACCACCACCTTATTTGCCAGCTATCAACTAGTCATGCCTTAAAGTCTGACACTTCAAAAATATGTTACAAACAAAGAAATTAAGAGTTCTGCATAATTTCTACTCTGATATACTTCCAGATTCCTGGGAGTTCCCTTGCTTTTACAGACTGACCTTTACTGAAAGCATACTGCATACTATATATTGCAAGTTTGCAGGCACAGAGCACATTCTTTGGTCAGGTTAACACTTTAAAAAAAAAAAAGGGGGGGGTAGGGGGGGGCAAGGGCGATGCTAATTACTTCCTAAGTGCATGCAAACTTCCACTGCAGTGACCTATGTAGCAATTATTGTCTTCATTTGCTAGCAAAGAAAAATGGACAGCCGACAGATTGTGACTTGTACAAGGTCGTATAGCAAGCCTAATGCAGAGCTGAAGATAGATCCCCAAGGACTTGGCTTCTAACAGTGAGTTTCACACAGTTAAATTTCCACACACTGACCAGGCCAGCTTTTCACACCAAAGAAGCCAGCAGGCAGGGAAAGAGCAGCCTCCTGCCTTTGCCTGGTATGGTTTACATTTATATTAGCATTCCCCAGCCATTCACCACTTCCAGTGCAGGCACCATCACGCCTGGGCACAGACGCTGCAGGAGATGTTTCTTGTCAGCTCAGCGGGGACAAAGGCAGGTGCATCGTGACAAGTCCAGCGCCCCCACCAGCTCGCTGGCTATCTACCCTGGTGCCCAATGCTGAGCACCCTGTACGTCAGTAATGTCCAGGGGAGAGGCCTGAAGAACTGGACCCACCCTCAAGAAAGACCCTCACCCAGTCCTTATATATCCCTGGACCCTCCCCTGTTTGTCTTCCAGGGAAGGGCTCCATGCAGGGAGGGCAACACCTGCCTTCCCTCTCAGCACAGGGGAGACATTCTGCCTGGAAGATGGGGGTACGGAGAATGTGGGGACATAAGGACAGAAACTGCTTTGGCCACACCAAAGGCTCCCACCTTCATTTTTACCATCCATCTCTATTTTCCTTTCCTACAATAAACACCACTGACGCTGCCCACAACGTAACACTGATTATAGGCTGTGATCTCCAACCAGAAACCACTTAACTACTTTGCCATGACAGCTGTGTCATGTGAAGAAACTTTACAAGCCATATAGCTGTTTAAGTAGTAAAAAAATTGAATCTTTTGGAAGAGGCTCGTAAGCATTGGGAGGAAGCATCTGCTTGATAATTTCACTCAAAGGAATGAAAGCAGAAAGGAAAAGTTGGTGAGAGCCCCTAAGCTGGCCTTAGGGCATTCAGAAAATGATACAAAGTGGATAAGCTGAAGGCCTTAAAAAACATAGTGTTATAGCTTATGTCTGAGACAAACTGAAAGGGAGAGACCACTGATAATAGTGACAGAACAGCGAAAGGGCAAAACCATCCAATTTAAAAAAAAAAAAAAGGGGGGGGGGGGGAGTGCTTTATAACAGCGTAATGTATGTTTACAAGCAGAGCAAGGCTGTATTTGCCAAAGGTAAAACAAATTACTAACTCAAATACAAGAGAATATTAAACTTAGATGAGTTTTATGTGCCAGAAGGGACAGAGAATGCCACACATCTCCTTGCATCTTATACTACAGAATGCTCAAAGCACAGATGTATGCAAGAACTTAAGAATCCATGTTGAAGATAAAATCCCATGTTACAAGCTTGAGCATTGGGGAAGAATCAGTGTTTCCTACCAATATGTGGAAAGGCAACTGCGTAGCACTGGAGTCAGGGGATTTTTGCTTACTATATATTTTGAGATTTAGCTAACAATGGGCTGAAACACACCATTATCCGAAGAAGCCTTTTCCACTCCATCAGTCTCCCAAAGACCAAGGGTGTATTAATTTTGCTCAAGTCAACAGTTTGACTCAGGATTTTGTGTAAGCACAGAAGAGATCTCTACTTACACAGAGATGAAGAGTCACACCACTGCAGTAGGCACAGACACACATCCCTTTGCACCACTCCATCTCTGCAGCAAGGCAAGTCCTCGCACGTGCATTCTGTATTGGGATAAACTATTTTCCACCTCTTACAAGGCAGCCACCATCTGTTGATGTTTCAATTTGCCTTCCCCCTCCTTTCTGGCCTCGTTAACGCTGTAACAGGTTGTGGAACCACGCAATGAGGAATTGAGCATTTGAGCAATGGTCAAGCCTATCAAAGAGACAGAGAGTGCCAAGAGCTTCAAAGCTGTGTCAGGTACACAAGAAATCAAGGACAGGTGTGAAATATGAACAGTGTTTTACTTCAAGTAAATGACATGATTTGGGTTTTCTCATTCTGTTTTGGGAGAAGGGGAACAAAGAAGGAGAAAAGCTAAAGCAGTGACTTTACTTCAGGTATTTTACCCAAGTCAGCAATAAAGCCATCTCTAATCCGAAGCCAAAGTAATACAAATACAGATTTACTGGTATTTGTGCACATCATACAGAGAGAGAGAGAGTGGCTGACTCATAATCATTTCAGTGTATGATAATACAGCATCCTAAGTTGTTACAACATCACGCAGTACCAATACAGAATAATTAGCCACTGCCTTGTCTTCACTCAGAACGAAGTTTAATGCTTAGATTCGTTGGATGTTTAAGGATAGAAGGAAAGCAGGATTAAAGACTTCAGCCATGCCATTTGTTCCATCAAAGATTAAGCTTTACAGGAAATTACTGTATACCTCTAAAATCAGAGGTAAATTATGTTAAAGTTAACTTGTTTCTGTTCCATAAACCAGCATTTAACAGATCAGTGTCCTGAGGCAGAATTTATCTTTCCTCAGCTACACACCTGCAGTCTTAGAAGGTGGAAGACAGCTTGGTTGCTGGAACTTCACAGAGCCTGAAAGGGCAACCACAGCCTACCCATACACAAACACATACTTACATTTTATATCACATTTCCTTTAGAAGCTGAGGGATTATCTTACTCTCTGAAATTGCAGAACGTTCTTAAAGTTTTATCTCTTGTGGTCTATTGTCGCATCACCCTGAACACACTTGATATCACCCATCTTGGAAACTAGACAGGGTCAGGCCCAGTTACAGCTTGAACGGCAGACAGCTTGTGGGTACTATGTGCCATGAGCTCCCAAAGCTTGGCTAAAGTTGACACTTGGATGCGATGTCAAGGGTATCCAGAAGAGCTTCTACTGCTACATTAGTGGCAAAAGACTAAACGAGGGAAATATAGGTTTATGGCTGAATGGAGCGGGTGATTTAGTGGCAGTAGAGACAGATAAGGCTAAGGCACTCAATGCCTTCTTTACCTCAGTCTCCACCAGCAAGGTCTCTCTGACCTCCTGCTTCCATGCAAGGTTCAAGGAGGAGATAAACTACCAGGAGGAAATCAGGATTGAGTTGGGATGACTCAAGAGAATGCATCCTATACAAGGTCATGGGACCAGACATGTTGTGTCTGAGGGTGCTGAGAGAGATGGATGGACTATGTCACTGTGAACTGTCACTCTGAGGGTAACAGAGGTGCAGTGAAGAATCCCCTGACAACTGGAGAAAGGTAAATGTTGCACCCATCTTCAAAATAGCCGCAAAAAAGAATACATCTCAGGCTTTTCTCTATGCAACAGCTAGAGCTGAACAAGTCACAGATTACACCGCTATTTTCAGTGTCCTGCTGTAACTAAGACGGCCACAAACTGTAAGCGCTCTCATTCAACTCTACTGGAAGTTCACCCTCAAAAGCTACATCCACTGAGCCGCAGACACAAGGGCAAGAAGCCAACAATGGAGCAATCAGGAAAAAGGAAATCCCTTGCATCACAAGATTCATCTGCCTGAAACCATCTGGAAATTGACTCTTCAGGATATAAAGTTCACAGCATACTTTCTAAAGAAATCCAAGCAAAAAAGATTCACAAGTTTCCGGGGCTTTGACCCAGAACGGACTTGAACATCCTTCTCTGGTTTGATATAGTTCAGAGGAAGATTTAAGTGAGAGGTAAAAATTTTCCACACCAAAGACAGACAGCCCTTTCTTTATGCTTCTCCAACCAGTCCCACTTAATATACTTATTTCCAAAAGGAAGAAATCCTGTTGTTTCATATCTCTGGAGTGATATGGTGAACAGAGCTCCACAAACCCAAAAATCAGGGAGAAAGATGCAACAGCTACTCCCTTCAAATGAGAGGTTTTGGAGGAATACTATGAGTAACTTATCAGCCAGCAGACACTCAGGAAGACTGTCTGCCTGGAGTAACCCTGCTGGCATTTTGCAGCTTCTAACCTTTTTTAGCATGAAAGACGCAGAGGATTCATGGTGGAAGACTGATTACACTAGCAAAGTCCCACAAAATCCTAACAATCTTTTTGCATAGGTTTTGGGAGTTTGCAAAGTGACTTTTGTTTCCATCAGCAGAGAAGTCTTAGCATGAGATTTAGTACAAGAAAAAAACCCATTGGTGCTTTTACCTTCATCCACAAGCCCAACACAAATATAACAGGAAGTGATAGTCGCTGCCCTGTTCTTCCTGTGTGAAACAGTATTTGTCAGTCCTCATAGATACCAGAAAAGAAAAAAATATGCATTAATTTTGTAGGAAATTGCTTGGTATTTTTCTTAAGAAAGGCATCGTTTGTTGATGGTGACCCATCACAATAGCTGCTACACTGAAGTTTAAGAGGGGAAAAAAACCAAAACCCAAACCCAAAAAAGTAAGCTTAAAAATTAAACCTCACTTCAGACCAAAGAAAAGAGTCAACACAATGTGCTTTAACCAGCAGGCCTCACAAAGTGACCTGGGGGTAAACCAGACAGAATTGTCAGGTAGCACGCAGGGGCTAAAAAAACTGCATCAAAAATTTCCTAACTGCCAGTTATTTTGCTAGAGAAGGTCAGCCTGATACACTGTCAGATCACAAATGTTCAAACACACAGTCCTTTAGCAGCAGACATTACCAAAAGGTCTTAAATGGTAGACTTTCAGGGACTGCCTCTGTCATGCTTTGAGGCGCCCCACCACACACTGTGACCAAATCGTGCCCAAGAGATTCAGGACATTTTCCAAAAAGCTGTGGGATCTAAATCCTATTTCTGTCATAACTTCAGGGAGAAACAGTTGGTGACAATTTTCCTTTCTCCCTCCCCTGTTTTCTAGTCTTCTGGACTCACTTTTTTCCTCTTTTTCTCCTGCTCTTTTACTGCTGCAAAGGGGGCAAGGAAGCATGGAAAAGTGACCAATTGAAAAGATTTTTCATGGCCCACTTTCTGTGATTTTAATTTTAAAGAGAGAAGCAAAAATTTTCAGAAGCAGAACGTTCAACAAGGAGATGTTTGGAGGTTTGCAGTATGTTGTGAATTTTAATTAGCTCTCTAACAGCATTTTTTTTAGAGTTAGGAATTCTTCAAGCCAGGTTAAAAAAAAATGCAGATATAGTCCAAGTGGATGCCACCCTGAAATGTTCATTGTTTGGTATCTCTGGAAACAATATCCAGTATATCGATCTCATAAATGTTTACAAATACTTAAAGGGGGAGTGCCAGGAGGAGGGGGCCAGTCTTTTTTCAGTGGTGCCCAGTGAAAGGACAAGAGGTAACGGGGAGAGACATGAACTTGGGAAGTTCCATCAGCACGAGGAGGAACTTCTTTACTTTGAGGGTGGCAGAGCACTGGAACAGGCTGCCCAGAGAGGTGGTGGAGTCTCCAACTCTGGAGACATTCAAAACCCGACTGGACGCCATCCTGTGCAACCTGCTGTAGGTGGACCTGCTCTGGCAGGGGAGGTGAACTAGATGATCTCCAGAGGTCCCTTCCAACCCCTAACATTCTACGATTCTATATCTGGGTAATTAATGGAACTTTTGAGGAACCAAAAATAATACATTTAGTTTTGGCTCTTTCAAGTGCTGTTGTCTATTCAGTCTCTCAGAGTGAACTAACCTCATTGAACTTTTGATTCTAGGTGAAATAGATAACCAAATGCTCAAACTCATCAGTTCAAAGTGAGTTCCCCTTTTACACAATTAATCAGCTGCCAAAACACTGCATGCACAGTGGCTCAGAGAACAGGCTCAAGTATACAGAGATACACCATAGTCACAAACTGAAAAAAGCATCAACCATGGATTACTGCGCTGAACATGGGCAGCTGCAGTAGACATTTTGGTTCACAGATGCAAATGGTGAACATTTAAGGGCACACCATACTTACAGGGGGCAAATGGAAAAAAAAACCCACCTCCAAGCCCACAGAGCAGTGTAATGCAAGAGGATGTCCATTTACAGAATGCTGCACATATTTATTCCTCCTAGGTACATTGACGGCACTCAATAACAATCCAGTTTAGACGAGCACACACCAGATGAACAACCTGTCCTATCATCATGTGCTATTGTTCACACACAAGAGTTCTTCCTAATGCCGTTTAAATACACAACATGGAAACTCTTGACGCAAACAGCCTTTGTTTCTTCTGCAAAAATTTGTAACTAACTCATTAACCATAAATATTTAAAGTGCAGCTCATAACATTGTTTCCCCTAGACCACTACACTGCTGTTACCAAGGTGCCGCTTTCAAATTTGTGTTTTATCTGAATGGCTTTTTACCAGCGGTTCCCAAATAAGGCAAGGAAGCAAGTCCAACACCTTCAAGGTCATTGTTTGCATGTCAGATTGCGCTGATGGTTATAACTGTTGCCGTTTTCCATCTTGAGAGGGCAGGAAACTAAAGGTCTTCTGGGTAATCAAATGCACATGTAGAAACAATAAAATACACCCATAAAAAGATGAGTGCCAAGCTTATTAATACAGTTGGCTTTGCCAGAAATGGCAGCTAGCTCTAAGTGTTCTTAGACACCTTTTGCCTGATTTTTTTTTTTTTTTTTGAAGTACTACAGATATGCAAACAATCAATGCCCCTAAGAAGCCACCACAGCAAAAAGCAGAAAAAGGACATCTGAAACTTTCAATGCCTGACTGTTAGCTGCACACACTACATCTTTTCCTCATTCCTGGAATATTGCGTTTAACGCAACACAAGATGGATAACTCTTTGTTGCTGTTTCTGCACAACACTTATTAAACAAGAGGTGTTAAGAACAGGTTATTCTGAACAGATATGCCAAACCAAGCAGAAGAAAGCAGAATCTTTTTGAAGGAGAGTTTAACAAATTGTCATGTATCTGCTTTTCCAATACATCTTCTCCTTGTTGCTTTCATTTGAAAAGACGCTTATAAACTACAATAAATTATTTGCAACCACAGAGGACAATAAGAAAGGACAAGGCCTCTACTTACTATCTTACAGTTTCAGCCATCTAATGAAACAGTTTGGAGAGTTTTGAGGTGGTTTTTTTTTTCTTCAATTCTTTTACAAGTGTCATTTGTTTCATTAATATAGGAAAAAGTTGACTATTGCTTGAACTGAGCATATTGATCTTGGAGGTCCGACCACCAGACACAGGCTGCCAGCATTTCTACTTGCTCTCCCTTTTCTCTTCCCAAGTATCCTCCTCAAAAGAAAAACGGACACTGAAAATAGAGAACAATATGTAGGCCAAACACAATTTTATTATAAAACCAAAACCACTTTCCAACATTTTGAGTCAGTTTTCACCATCAGCAAGACTGTCTTTGCGAGAGACTCAATAGGGTGTTCTTGTTCTAAGTATCTGAAGTGTACAGAACTGTACCTATTTAGCCCAGATTATTTCAATGTAAGTTTTCTTCCTCCCTCCAACTTTGTCACCTCAGCTATTGCAGACCTTGAAACTAGATTTAAACCTAACTGTTTCCCATCACTCACTCCGAACAAATGAGAAAAATAAATTAAGCCTGAAGATTATGCAACAGCAGGTAAATTTCAACATCTTAGCTGTCAAGATTTAAAAAAACCCAAAGCATTAATGATTTGAATCCCAGTGCAGCCTGGCAAGAAATATCACTATGTGGTAATATTAGAACATTCTAAATATTTATTACGTCCACTAGAGAAGTCATTAATAATTCTAACATGTAGGTACTTTCCTGTATTAGCTGTAACACTGAGCAGTGAATACAAAGGTGAGATTTTAGGGGTTTGGCTTCTTGTTGTTTTGAGGGTTTTTCTTCAGTATTTTGGATTTGTATGTTTTTAAGTTATTCAGAATGGGTTTTTTCCCACGCTCCTAAGTGCAAAGATTCCTTTAATTGCCAGCAGAACTATGTTCTCTTAGCAGCAATGAAAATGGCACCTGCAGTTCATAAAAATGAATTAAAAATATGTCCATTATACACAATGTATTATTTATACTCTAGATACAAAAGTACAGGAAATTAAGTTATTTAAAGTTTGTTTGTGATAACAAACCCACCTGAAGCTTTGCTGATCCAAAAGCATACCAGAAACTGAACCACTGGCCAGCCTGGTTCCCTGGTCCCTGTTTGCATCAGGCACCACAAAGGATAAAGCCTCGAGAAGGACAGATTCCTGGATCTGATCTTTGCCTCAGTTGATACGCTCTCAATCAAAATATTTGGAAATTATCTCAGTTAATAGTAGAACACATGCATATTGAATTCCAAAACAAATTTTAGTTTAACCCAAAAGGAAGCATGCTGTTTTCTTCTGTTTCTGGGCACTTTCTTTCAAGCAAAGCAAAAGATAGGTTCACACAGGGACTCAAACACTGTTTACACACGGAAGGAACTGATGACAGTACTACCAGTGGTTAAGAAGTTCCTACACTGATTGGTGATTTAGGCCAAGGCTCTGCGATTGCAATATAGCACTGCAATAATCCACGAGGGAGAACTACAGGTCTCATTCAAGTAGCTCACGAATTTGGAATAAAAATGCCTTTGGATTTTAAGGGATAGTGATGCAGATAGCAAAGTATATTTTAGCTTAGGATGCTTTCAAACGTGTGTAATGGGAAAGAAGGGAAGATGATCGACCTTATTAAGAGTTTCACTGCAATTGGTTGAAATCTGCAAATCTATTTTCCAGATAACACAGAAATTTACAGCACTAAATTTGAGTTCAGGAAACTCTATGCCAGCCAGCAAGAAGTTAGCCATATGACTACCCATGCTGGTTTGTAAGTACAGAATACAGACACTCTACAGCAGTATTACAGCAGTACACACACAATACTCAATCACCACCAAGTAAATAAACAGTCACTCTACTATAGGAACACAGATGTTCTGAAAAGATCTGAGAAAACGTACAAGAAAAAATTAATAATGGGTTCCGGGCTTCTTTAAGTTTAACCTTGCCTGAATATTTTTCTTGGAGGAGGGGTTAGTTTGATTTTTGGCGCCTTTTATTTACTGAAACTTTAAATTTACCAGACAGATAGTTCTTCCCGGCTGCCTGAAAACCACATAGTAATAGTGGATTCATAAAAGCCTTTACCACACACCCAAAATCACAGCTTTTAAATGGCCTGACAGCTAGAGGATTATAAAAGAATGTAGATAACAGTCTTCAGGTGTGGTAGCTCCATTCAGCAAACACCAAGGAGGCTTTCCAAGCTTTTACACCCCTGCCTCAGCCTCTAGCCACGCACTAGAACAGGCTTTTCATGCTGTGGAAACACATATTGAGATGGTAAAGTACCCCCTGGTGTGTTAGTGCAGTTATCTGGCCAACAACGTTTGAGAGAGCTTGAAGTGCTCTTCAAACAAGGATATCTACATTTAATAACCTTCCTGTTGGATTAGCTTTGCTACTACACTGAAAACTTACTTGTTCAACTTCACTGCTTTAGCTGGTATTACATTAAACTCTGCCCCTTCTTCACTCTGCGTTTCTCCTCAGCTTTCGCTCTCTCTTGTTTTTCCTAAGATATATATCATACAATCATAGAGCACACATGCTTTTGGCAGGCCCACATGGAAGACCCACAGGTCAAGAAGATGGAAAACAAATGAGAGTGCATCTCATCAGAGAATAAAGTATGTTTGAGTACTCTCTGAATGAACACTTACACAGTGGCTTTAGATTACTTTTTTTTTAAATACTCAACATTTCAAATATCGTATCACACTGAAATCAGCAAGAGTCCCACTTACAAGAGAGAACTAAAACTGAAATAGTAGTTACCACAAAAGGGAAAAAAAAAAAAATTGAAAAAAAAATATCACCAAAGGCAAAACAGATTGCTATGCATAACTCCCTGGTAGAACTCAGGAACTGAGTTATTTAGTAGCCTGGAACCCCCATCCCACTGGCTGGGCTGCAGAGCTCCACATTCCCCAGGACACAGGCTTCAGCTCACTGGGATGGCTCCAAGCAAGGTCCCTTTCCTAAACGTACTCCACCAATGTCTTCTGGTTGCTTATGACACCTCTCACTCCATGCACTGCACTCTGTTTTGAACAGGATGCATCCCAGCCTTACAGAAAATAGCTGAGCTTGAGGCTAGCAAAAAAGGACCCTGGTGGAGGCTGTCCTACACTACACTCCACCAGCAGACTCCAGTACAATCCCTATTATTTGTTCTTTGCGTTGCTCTAGCACCTAGCAACCTCTACCATGAAGTGGTGTGGTTTGGTGGTAAACACTGCAACCACACACACCCCAAAGAAAAAAATAGGCAACCTGACAGTGAAGTTGTTGAAAAGATCAGTTGTGCTCAAAACAGATGACAGCACATCCGATATTAGCACAGGCCTGAGAAGATAAAGACTTGGTGCCTTTCAAAAGGTGCCTACGGTCAGCCAATTGATCTTCAGAATATACATTCAGATATTCATAGCTACATGTACCATACCTTCTGTAAAGCTCATATTCCTTGAGCTCCCAGCAAGTCTCCTGGCTAACACAACTGGGTATGTAAATGCATTTGTATTATATTGCATTAGGGAAACATTTTCCAATCTAGAAACCGTGCATGCATTAAGCATTAAAGTTTGCTTTTCAGAGATTATTTCAACACCAGAGTTCACAAGCAGCTCAGCATTTGGTTGCCAACCTGTTGACACTACAGAATTGCTGTACTGGTTATTTTATGGTAATTACATAGCAGGGATCCGGCGTCTTTATTAAAAGGCCACTCCTGTTTCATGAGTAACAGGAACTGCTTGCTCCAAACAAAAATGCAAATCTATTCCCCGGCTAGAATTGTGAATGCTTAGAAAGATTTTGCTCAAAAGGTAAACATTTGCTATTTCATGCCAGAAAAATAAGAGCTAACAAATACAAGGAAACAGTAAAAGAAAAATCAAGATGAGAAGTGAGAAAAAACACACACCACCTATCTGTTTAAGCAAAGGCAGCAGCATGGTAATGCTGCCAGCATACTCTGAAATGACAGACAAACTGGTGACCCCTGGAAAACTGATTGATTCCACCTCCTGCTTCTATTTAATCACACACAAGTAGCCAGCCAGCAATAGCTTGGCTATGTATTATTCCAATAGGAGTGTTCCTCTCCATAAGTTAACTAAAGGGACATCAATAGTTTAGCATTTCATAAGCCAAGGCAATTTTAACTATGAAACTGCTCATGCTTGAGGGGGAGGAAAAAAAAAAAGACCAAACCACAACACTAAAATCCTGGCAACTGGCTGTCACAAGGAAAAGCAGTTTCCTTCCACTTTAAGCGTAGACAGAGTTTAACACAGTAAGTAAACAACTGCCCTAGTGTCTCATTGCCGCTTTTTCTGATATAACACACAACTGCTCTCCCACGAGTCCAAAGAAGTTGACACATACATACAAAAAAAAAGCTGAAGGAAAAAGAAGAATTTCAAATAAAGACAGATATACCTACAAAAATAGGAAATAATGTTTGCATGCTACTTCAAATATCAGATGTTGAAATAGCACATTAACAGGCATACACATTTGTAGAAAAGGTAACTGCATCTATTCTGCATGTGTGGCACCAAAATAAAGATGCCCTTGTCATCGCCTCTTTTAGGTGCCAACAGGACTGTTCTATGCATTATTTTCTTCCCCTTCCCAAATTCATCTACATGTCTTTCAGAAACAGACAGTTGCAAACAAATTGCTCATCAAAACAACCAGCTTCCTTGACCATCTCAACAAAAAGGATGAAGCATTAAATCCAAACAGCCACACTCACTCTCCTAGAATCGGCTATTTCTGGTCAAGTCTCATTTAAAGACTTTCAAAGCTGCTACAGAGAGTGAGTGAACGCAGCTCTCATTTCAAGTTGGTGAGGGCCGTTCCAACATATCTACCCTAAACATGTGCGAAAAACCCACTTACATACCACACTGATTACTCTGGGACACAGCTGCTATTTAAGGGGTAGAGCTGAGATCAGAGAAGTGGCTTCCATTGCAGCTACTCCCGATTAACTAACTGCTGTCAATCTGCTCCTCTGCAACTGCTATAAAGTACACATTTGAAAATGGCAGTTCTAGAGTAATTTTCAAATGAAAATCCAAGGGGCTTTCTTATTACTAATTTGCTTAAAGGTAGCTCAGATGCTCTTTTAGTTGCATTTAAAATGCTCGCTTGGCATTTCACAAACCTGCACTTCTAGCAGTTTCTACTTGATCCAGTCGTAGACCTGTGTGATGCCTGCTCAAATTTGATGCCTGCTCAAGTCCAGCAAGCTGACATCAAAAAATAAAAAGTAAGGCCATCTCTCACAGGCAAAACCATCTCTCAACATTGATGCAACTGTTCAAAGTGACTTTATCTCTGGCCCAGTTCCCCAAAGGTGACATGAATTTTGGTTTTAAGTGTGAGGCACGAACATAGGACCATTCAGTGAACCTTAACTTTGAAGTTTCTATTTTTCATAAATGTATAAACATTAATGCGATGTTTAAAAAGGCAATCTAAAAAGATTAGGTAATACAGAACTCTCAGCAGCAATGCAAAGTAATTACAAAATAGCGGCATCCATAGTTAAAAAAACCCAACTGTCTAAAATTCAACATTTTGACATTGCCTTATGCGCCTCCAGTTAATCTTTTCTTAAGACTCCATTTTGCATTTCTTTACCTGTCAAATTCAATTGTTCAACCTGAGTTCTTCCTGAAAACAAAGTATTTCCGTTGAATTTAGTATTACATTCAGCAGACCATTGCTTGCCAGAAACATCTAACACAGTGTAAAACGGAGTTGCTAATACCTGATGACATTAAACAAATGGCAACTCTCCACTGGCCAGCAATTAAAATTGATAAGAAGTCTGTGTTCTTCAGGACTTCTTTTCAAGTCTAACAGTAAGTTCTGGAACTGCCAGCCACTGAAGGTTTTTATGACTTTGCTTTTTATGAATGCACAGCCTAACAGAAGATAAGCGCTTTTGTGCACTTGGCTGGTGTTTGCCCATAATCAAGACTGTTGACTGCGGGTTTATTGCTGTGAAAGATGCCAACAGCGCTCCAAGGACAGACTGGGACATTCCAGCACTTGTCAGAGACATGCCAATTTCCCCCTAAATCAAACATCACAGAGTCATAGCTGTGCTGATAACAGCTTTCATCTTGGATGCCAGGGGAGAGAGCAGTCAGATTGTGTTATTCGCTACAGCTAGAAGAGCCTACAACTTCACTTTAACTTGTGGATCAGGGAGGAAGAAGGATCAAACCTTATCTATGATACAGTTTCTGTCAGTCCCTAACGCCACTGTATTAACCCATATCCCAGGGAACTGAAAGCAAAGTGCTCTAAGATACTAGTACAGCAACAGGGCAGGGTAAACTCAAGTACAAACTGACTACCTATTTGTATTGTCGCTTTACGTTAGAGCCATGAATATTCCTACAGTACTAGATGCTGTAAAGACATACGAGGCGTGAAGATCCCTGTCCTGGAAGATTATGCTATTGTACACAGCCGTGATGTCTACCCAGTCAGGTGTAGTCAATTACCTCTGTCAGGCTCAGTGCCAACTTTGGTGCCAACAACAGCTAGAATTATTAGTGCCTATCTACGCTAATAAGCCCACCTTTCTCAGAGGCTTTGAGAGCACAGGTGCAAACCTACACTGTTGTGGCTATCTAGCTTTTGGGCCAGAACCAACTCATGCCCTACCAGTCAACACAGGTGCAGGGTTTGCTTATATGTTCCCTCTACCTTCATGCTTAACACAGCTTTATTCAGCCTGATGAAGTAGTCACAGCTCAATTATAATCCACATTTAGGTCAGGGAGAGCAGTCGAGACATTTAAATCTTTGAAAACGATCTGGACTGGTTTCAGGTAAAACAGGACCAATTTTGTTCAGTAACTCTGTTCTAACTAGGCCTCTTCTAACTGCTGAAATTAACAGTGTGTTGTGCAGAAACTGTTCGCTCTCAGAGTGGTAAGACCCATGACTACAGCTGATGCCAAGGCATGGGATGCAGAGAGGCTCTCGCTTATACTTACTGCTTAACACCCAACAGCAGCCGACTTTGGTTATTTGCCCCATTGGAAGGTAGGAAGTGGAAAACTATAGAGGGTTCACAGCTGTGTGGACAGACAGGACAGGTGACCCAAATAGGACCAAGAGTATATTCCATCCTATCTGCACCATGCTCAGTGTAAAAGCTGAGGGATCAAAGGGTCAGCTCTATTTCTTCAATGGCTGGCCTCTGAGGAGGACTCTGTCCGTCTGTCTTTGATCCTGATCTGTGCTTTCCAGAATCCAGATCTGGAATCCAGTTCCCGTCCATCACCAAGTCCAGTCTGGGACTTCCCTGCTGCCTGCTGGTGATGTAATTGTCATCCTGGGAACTTGATACGGTTTTGTATGTATTTTTTATTATTTTCCTTTTATATTTCATTAAAGTAGTTTAGTTCTTTCTAAACCCTCAAGTCTCTCTTTTTCATCTCTCTCCTGCCTCGCTTCGAAGCGGAGCAGGAGAGAGGGAACATCTGTCACTCTGCCTGACTGGGCCAATCTGGCCCAAACCACGACAACTAGTATCAAATTTCTTGAGATATGAAGTGAAGAGAAAGCTACATCCCATAAAGCTCATTGTTTTGTTCAGGTCCATGGGGCGTCAATAGAGCTAGTCTCTTCCTCTCCTCTTCTGTAAACAAAGTGATGAAAAAAATCCAGTAAAGCTGACTTGGAGGAGTTCTGAGGAAGAAGTAAATTTACAGGCAGACCTTATTCCTTAGTATCTAGGCTATTTTTCAACATTTCATTCCATGTATTCAAACTTATTGCAGGTCATTAATATAAAAAATATTTACACTTTGGGAATGAAAGTGTACATTGTCTGGCTTACCCACAGCTAAGTTTCCCATCTTCCCTGCACTGCAACAGCAACACTTCCCCTAGAAGTATCCTGTATCCTTCATTCTTCCCTATGTTTATCATACGATAAATGGAAGTACAGGGAAAAGTGAAGAAACTACTTTCACGGCCTCTCCTAGCTATATAGGAAAACTAGTTATTCAAAGCAGAGCTCAATTACTAAATACCTTTTAAAACACATGCCCTATAATACTAGTTTTCTTTTACCAGGTAGGTGATAATCTCAGTGGTGCAACCAAATTTTAATCTGGTTAATGATTTGCCGCCTATGGGGCACTTTACTCCAATTGATTTAATTTCTGCTTTCATTTTCTGTCCTAAACTCACACAATTTTCCCATGCCACTAGTGGCTAGAATTCAGCAGAATACAAAGTGTCTTCTACACACCACATGGCTTAAGCAACTGGGAGGGGTGGGAGGTGGGGAGTGGGCAAATAGAGGCACCATATAAAAAGGACAATGACAATTATGTCTGCTTAACAAACGGATGTGGTGTTCAAGAGTACAGACTCCAATTCCAATGAACACAGAGCATTTCATTTTAGGAACCAGACAGAAGCATCACCAGATTGCATTTGCTACGTGGGACGGAGGAAACCAAAGATACACACGGCTGTTATTTTCCCAACATCGCAAGACTACTTTTCTTCCTTCCTTCTGAAACTGCATTTGCCCTGAAGCCAGATGGAACCAGTACACCTCACAGTTAGTGGCAATTGATGGACTCGATCAACCTCCCTATTACTGTTTTGGATCATTAAGTAAAAATTTTAAATGCAGCTTTTTTTTCCTCTAAGCAGGTAGCAATTGAAATATGAGGAGCTCATAAAAATATCCCTTTTAACAGAGGAGATATAACTGATAAAAACAAACAGGAGGCATGACTAAATAGTTGTTTAAGATCAGTTGAACTACCACCAAACAGGGTAAAACTTGAGTTTAATCTTATGCCTTGAGTTCCCATTTGTAGAAAAAGACAGAATGACAGCCTAGGTCTCCATTATAACAATTTTTGGAAAGTGCTTGGTAACACTCAGAGTTCTGTATGCATATGTGCACACCTAGGTGCACAGCTAAACACACAATCTTGAACATCGTGTAGCTTACTGCACATCAGAGACTCACCTGACAAAGAACCAGAATAAAAATCCATTATTTCTTGGTTCAGCTGTGGCAACAGAATTCTTTTTCTTTTATTAAGTATCTGGATGACAGTTTTGCCTTCACCTCACTAAGTTTTCATTGATAAAATTATCAATTCAACACAGGAAAGCACTAGTTAAAAACATCTATAAAGTTTCAATGTGGGGAGGAGGAATTACAAATTTAAAATCCAATGAATATTCCTTTATTTTTTTTTAAATCAGAACAAAAAAAAAACCAACTTAGAAAATGCATTTGTGGATTCCCCCCCCCCCCAAATTCACACAGAAATGGAAGGAGGTTACTAAGCAGTAATCAGAGCTTTTAGAAATAACATAAATTACACGTACAATCCATCCACTGTAGATACACAGGGACCTCACCATAAGCTGTGTAACACTGCAGCTTTGTCCTATTTGGCAAGTGAGCGCATGTGGTGTTCCCTCTACTCAGGTCACAAGTATATCTGATGAAAGGTTTATCTTCCCTTTCAACTCCCTACCAAACACAGGATTCAGTGCAAACAAATTTTTGTGGGAAAGAGAGTGGACACAGCGGAATTTCAGTATGTCAGAAGTCTTCAGCTGACAGTAAATAACATTATTCCCCCACTGTTAGAAATGGTTCTCGATGAACACTTCCAACTAGCAACTTTCACATACTGAGTCCTACCCATAGGCAAAACTCAAGAGTCCTTCAGACTAACAACCACAGAACTGCTTGGTGAAGTAACACACAAGCTCTAAACATAGGTCAGAGAGAACGCGATAAAGGTAAGGATACTGGTTCAGGTCACCATTTGACACGTCACAAAAAAGGAGACATTAAGATAATCAGGTATGTTGAATTCTGGTGAATTCTGACAACAGAAGGATACTTAATTTCTGCAGTCTCGTGAAAGATCTTAACCTACTGCATTAACTCACTCTCTGCAGAGAGATTATGATGTTCTTCGATCTCCTTCAGCTTCACACAAATGACCTTGAGGGTTATCGAGAAGGTCTGAGTTTATCTGCCATGAAGCACCGCACAAGTGCGTGCCACCACACATCCGTGACAACGAGGCAGTACCTGGTTAAAGCAACTCCTGCACATAGATACATCTCATCTGGAGAAGGACCAGCCACTAGCAAGTCAAAGGTTATGTCAATTAACCCTAGTTACTGACAAGAGACAGGGTGATTTTGTCACCTGCTCACTTATTACAACGCAATTCTAGGTGCTGGTAATCTGTCTTGATGAGCCCATTAACTAGCTGAATTTCAGGGACACAATCACTACTATTAATACTATTAGAGATGGCTCACAGACTAAGGAAAAGCCTAAAAGAGCCTCATAAGAATAGCCACATGTCATGAGGAAACAAGTACTGCTCATTAAATAATCTGCTGGTAAAATAAGAAGCGAAAGACAGAGACACAGATTGCCCTTCTTACAGATTTTCAAGGGCACAGCTATCACCCATCACTTTTGGATGAGATCATTCAGCTCTGTTAAGTCCTAGATGAGTTGACACCTCCTTTCATGCCAAAACTAGAAAGTTCTTGCAACAAAACCAATCAACCCTGAAATACAGGAGAATCTATTCAACACTGTGCTCAGTTGCGAGTCTATCTATCTCTTACAAAGGGGTGTACCAGAAAAGGAGTGGGAGTAAACACAGGAGAACAGGAAGGAGAATAAGAGGGAAAAGCACTCCAAAGAATGACAGAAATTTTTCTGGTAACTGTCCAAGATCCAGGCATCTGATATTTGCTATCAAGGATAATAAACTAGGCCATTCTCAGAAAGCCGGGAAACTACTTTGGGATGGAAAAGAACCCAAAGTAGGAAACAGTAGTGAGCAATGTAGATGCAGCTTCATGCATGGAACCAGATGGGGGAAGAGCTCTAACAATCAGGATGCTCTCCAAACTTCCCCATAGTAAGACTAAAATATAGATCCACTTCTTGAGATACCCAAAGCACACAAGTCTTTGCTTCAGCAGCAAGGCTGTCAATGCTAAGGAGCATGATGCCAAGAGAGTAAACAGAAAGAAGACATTTGCTTTGAAACCCTGATACAGCTATCACTTTCCTTAGCTACGCGAGAAGAGCCACCGACCCACCGCAACCCGCTAGATGTCCATCAGCTACTCACTGTTAAATCAGCCTGAAAATTTAGATATGGTGGATTCAACTAACAATCTATGACACATGATATTTCATCCCAAAGATCTTTATCACTTTCAGCATCAGGAGAGAACAACCTGGAAGGGAAAGGAGCAGTTCTCATTACCACAGCAGCAATGCATTGGAAAGTCTTAAAATTTGACTCTACCTTGCTGTTAGTGCGTTGGAAAGACGAATAGAGGAAGCACCTAAACAGCACATATCCTTCATGTATCCATGCAGTTAAAGCCCCTGGAGACAAAGGAATCTGGCCACCACAGGTAATGCAAAGGCTAGAAGATGACCTGCAGAGATGCCATCAACAAAGCAAAGCAAAGCAGAAATGCGTAACAAACCTGTTCTCAAAAAAACTCATAGCAGGTTTTGCGTTTAACCAACATGAAATGAGCAGAGGTACTTCAGGGGAACACAGAGGCTGGGGACAGAAAGAGCACTAACCCTCCACCTTACAGACACAGGCCAAATGCAGGAAAACTCAAGTGCTACAAGGTTAAGAAATTGCCCAGTTCCCAGGATCTGCACATATTCTTTTCACAGTGTGAATGCAGAATCCTGGACACCTGTCCCACAGCATGATCCATTACACCTAGATGAGATGAACCCTGACAAATACTCATCTGCACTGAAAGCCTTCCAAGAAGGACATTCTACAGCCTTTCCAGGCAATGCAGTTCATTGATTCACCATCCCCGCCGTGCAACAGAAATTCAGAATATGCTTTTAAGACCTTTACTACTTGTCTAATTCATCTAAAAATGAAGAACAGATCTTTTTCCTCCTACCTAGGGCAGTGTTTTTTTGAAGACTTCAAGTCATCCATCTTCCACTCTCCTACTGTTATTCTTCATGCCAGGCTATCTTCCCTCAGATCAGAATATCATGTTTTCTAGTCCTTGGCTGGCTCTTATTCTCCCCCGACGGGTTTTGTTTTGGTTTTTTCTGTTGGTCTGCACCTTTGTTGAAATACAGTACTCACACTTTCCATTTCCTATCCGCACAGTACCCATTTCATCAACAAATCGTATTCATAAGGGAAGTATCAAGAATCTGATAAAAGATATATATGGCAACATCTGGTTTTCCTCTAGCCACAAACCCTTTTACTCCATCACAGTCTGAATTTAAATTGACAGATTATTGGGTTCTGACCAATCCACGTTGACTGCTAACATATGCTGTATAAACTAACAAATTGATTTCCTCCAAGTATTTGGAAATAGTTTGATTACTTGCTAGGTAGTTTCCAGCAGAAGTCCTCAAGAGAAGAATCACGTGGCACTTTGCATACATTATTTCAATAATGACAAACACAGACAACGTGAAAGCTTCCTGAAATGAATGCTGTTTGTTTGAAGAGAAAGGCATTTGATATAAAACTTTGATCAGAAAAAGGAGACCCTCTCAATGGCTAGTATCAAAACCTGCTTGAATGTTATCTACACTATTTTGTATAAGAGATAAAAGCTAGTGCCCCTTTACTCTTACAGATACTATCTACTGAAAATTTTTAGATATTATGCTCTTGATAGTACATCACTTCCGCAGTCTGCTCAATGTCTCACTTACTTTACAGTGAGACTTGATGCATGTATAATGTTCCATATTAAAGCTACACAAAAAAACCTGCCACAGAAGCCATAGAGAGATAACCTCAGTGTTTGACAGAGCACAACAAGCAATCCACGTGCCCAAAAAGGCACAGTACAGCTACAGCCTTGCATTTGCTGCAAAACTTGCAGAATCTAAAAGCCTTTTCTCCCTCATTCTTGTAGCATTTTTCTCATTTTTATGGTTCAAACACATAGTTCCAAGTAAGATCATGTCATAATAGTAAATAAAAGCTACAAAAAGCTGTCTCGAGTGAACAGAACCGTGCAGTCACACAATGAACACGACCGTGTAAGACTCGGATGCCGGTGCCTGTCATACTTTACATACTGTTGTAACAGGGAACTCAGACTGTTTAGCGCAAGGATGCTGGATGACCTGTTGACATACAAAATGTCAAGTGAGCAGGTTTATTTTGTGTGAAGTGGTGAGATAATCCATTATCAATACTTTCTGGGTCATGGATAAGATAACAGTGTACAATCACATGAAGTTTACTCACACTACAGATAAAGCAATACACATTTATTTATTTACTCATTGTCAGGTTTGACTGCATTTCAATGTCTTCAAAGACAGGAGCGAAAAACAAATCAAATAATCTCAACTAGATCTACTTAGGAAGAATATCAGGGGGAAAAAGTTAACTGTTTGCCAAGGTTTGTAAAGGACAGATATTTTGTCTACAAAATATCTATCTTTGTTCTGCAGAATATAAACACGACTGATTCTTAACACGATCAGCACAGGGCGTTCTGTTTCTGAAGCCACAGGACGGATGATTTTCCCCTCTTGTCTCTGTTCCCTATCTCCATTGCCCCGCACAGATAATTGGGCAGAGGCATCTGAAGGGCGTAAGAACAAGATTAGCAGCAGCAACTATTTCCTGCATCCATTCTCCTTTGCTCTACTTGTCAACATCCTTACAGGAGACCGGGGACCTTTACTTCAGCTCTTAGACTGTGGTGCCCTCAAGGGTTATTGAGAAAAAGAGCCTAGCCAATTCCAACCCATTTTCAAACACTGTTTTGCTGGGAAGGGAATAGCTGCTGCAGGAACAAACGTATTCTTTGAAGGCAATTCCTTACTTTGCAGAAGGAAGGTACTTTTACTACGAAGACTGCAGCATTTATTGCACTAGGGATGAGCAAGGGTTCTGTAATCTTTGCTACCAGTACCGTGCCACTGCTATTAAACCTTTGGAGGGAATCCACGGAAGGAACCTGATGGATGATTTGCATTCTGTTCTCCAACTGTGACTCAATTTTCTTCCCTATCCTACCCATATAAAATAATGTAATATTAACATTGCGATGAAAAAATATTGTTAAAAACCGAAAAGAAGTTAAATGTATCCCCAAGACTTCAGGGGGTACATTTGCAGAGGAGACAAGTGACTTCTGACCACTGGAATTATACATATTCAAGATAGTGCAATCATTTTTTTCAAGACTGCTGCCTGACAGCAAGAAGCTTATTACAGGTGTGAGCACTCTGTGATCTAAACAGAGGGGACAAGTCTGTGTTCTTGGCCAGTCTAGAACACATGCAAGTAAGGAAGGACAGAGAAAGGACCATTTATTTTTAGAAATCTACAACAAAACTACTGGTGAGATGGAGAAAAACCTGGGTAAACATGTTAGATAATGTAACATATTTACTACAGGCAAGAGGTAAGAGCCATATAGACAAAAGTTCATACAGAATTAGCACCATAACATGCTTAGTCCTTCAGAAGAAAATACCTTATTTTAAATAAAATAATTTTAACTGAGTTCTACGCATCCTGTGAACATTGTCCAGCAAGTAACATTAATTGCCGTAATTTTAGAGATATGTATACAAGTTTTTGTCTTTACCAATTGGTCCTTACCTTTTATATTTACTCGCTGCTCCCACTGGAAAGCAAGCATCTAGTCACATACTGAAGTTAAACACATGATGATAATTTCTTGCAAAATCAAAACAGATATTACTTCGACAAATGTATTATACTTTCCTATTATTGCAAAATAGGAAAATAAACGTATGCAAAAGAAAATGTATGCTGGTTTTTCTTCAGCGTGTGATAAAGTAAAGCTAACAGATGATAAACAGGAGCACAACCTGTTAGGATAAATGAAGGTAAAGATTTTCTACTATTTCAAGATCTTAGTTCACTCAGAACTGTGTATTTCTCATTTTAAGTAAGTTCTAGTCAAGTTTAACAAAGCATTTAATTTTTAAATAACCCTAGCAGAAAGAGGCACGCAAAAGGAAAGAGATTTTATAGTTAGGAGTGAAAGCTTTCAGTTTTCTATTACAAATATAACAAAATTGTATTGACAAATGATATATCATTAAGTCCATTGGCATTAGGAAAAGATGTGCGAGATTTATGTTCCTACTGAAAACTTTGATAAGAAATTCAATGATCAGGATCAATATTTACAGAAGCAGAAGAAACTTAAAAGGATGTAGAAACCCTGTTCTAGGTTTATTTTGCCTTTGGTTAACATTTTTCATAAAATATTAAAACATCACATTGATTGTGAAGAACATATGAGAAAAACTAAAAAGACCTACCTTATGCATGTTGCTAGGAAAACCTAAAGGCTACCTAATGATTTACAGTATATTTTTCTCTTTTTGTTATAGTTTTCAAAAGGATAAAATTCCAAGGCTGCACTTTTAGTGCTTGACATAATCCTTACATGAAATCCCACATACAGACACATTCTTAAACTCAAAAAAGATTCCACCAGTTTTCACAATATGTGCATTCATTAACTTAAACCACTGGCAGTTCTGACACTAAAGTAGTTCAGAGTAAAGACTTGCTTTTGTCATAGTGGTTTTCCTAAGCTTTAAGAAATCATTATCTTCCCCTGTGCATGCCTATTTTTTAATGTCATTTTTCAAGGTTCCAAGTTTTCTGTTGTAAAGTGTGGGTATTAAGGGAGGAAACTGCCTTTTAAGAAATGTGGGACAGTGCTTTTGTTTTTTGTGGGGTTTTGTTTTTGTTGGTTCTGGGTGTTGGTTTGGGTTTTGTTTTTTTAAAAAACAAGTTCTTACACTATAGCTACACACTTACCCAAGCCCTGCTTTGCACTTGCTGCAATTTCTTACAGCTCCTTGAACACAGAAAACAGCTGCTACTTTACTATTCTGTACCATAAAACGAGGAAAAGAAGAAGATGAAAATCCATGCATCCTCAAAAACTGATCATGCCAGACAAGGGAAAAGCTTACACCAAGCACCTCTCTAGTTTTCCGGGTGTGCACTGGTGGCCTAAGAAAACTACTTTATTTAGAGCAGTTTTAGAATTTCCTATTTAAAAACAAAAAACAAAAAAACCCCACTGTCTAAAAACATACAGAAAAATTGATATTAAGTTTGACTACTAATGTACTGAGCACTTCCTCTATTATTGAAGATATATATCTATATATACACATACATATCTTTCTGGAAGGAGGTAAAATATAGTGGCTAATAACGCAGTAGAAGCTTGAAAATGCATGTGCTTTCCCATTATCATTACTGGTATTATAATGGTTCTCACAGGTCATTATGCCAGATGAAGCATGACTGTATGAGGAGAGCTAGTACCTTACCTAAAAACTCGCTAATCTACACATTCTTCTTCTGTAACTCAGCCTAACCATCAGGCTTATTTACAACTGGCAACTCTCCAACACATTTAAAACTTGTGTTGGACCTCTTGGTTGCAGGCAAAAAAACACCTTGCCCCCAACAAGACATTATTTTCCATCTGGAACTGAATGAGCAAGCGTTCACAGCCTTTGTGTTCAGCCACTAATGCGCATTAAACAATCTATTAAGACACAAAATTAATGAGGTACTGCCAAGTTTAAAGTCAGCAAAGCACTGTGCCTGTGCATAGTTCACTACAGCATATGTTGGCACCGTTGTTTGTAATACACCCAGCGCTCAGGCATTTGGAGCTCAGCCTAATTAGTTCACTGCAACTGAATCTCAACTCTAGCCTTGATTCAGCTGCAATGAAAGTTTTGAAAGAGGCCTATCTACACAGCCTTGCACGTTTTTCTCCTGGCACTTGAAGAGCCAGGGCAAGGAAGTGTGCCAGAATTGCCCAACCAACCATTTGACAGATATACAGAAATGTGACTACTGCACTTACTGGTTTTCTTAAGATCATTCATGTGCAACTTTTAAAGGTAGAATAATTCTTTTCCTGGAAGAAAGCAAACACCAGAGAAGGACTTCAAATGTTATACTGGAAGGCTGATAGGAAAAGAGAGAAGGCTTACTCCCTAGGAAAGCCTGCCCCAATTTAATACATTCATAACTTTCATGTGTGCATTCCATAGAGTTGTTTCTCCCCTGCACGCAACCGGTCTCCACTGACCACTAGTGTTCAGAAGTTTATAGCTTTCTGCATCCATCAGTTACTCAAAAACCTAAACATCAGTACAATTACAAAGTCTTTGTTGCCCCCACAGAACTCCCTCCCCACACACAACTTGTCTGCCTGCAGACCACAGGTGAAGATGAAACTCAAGTTTTTTTCAGGTAGCCGACCATATCACGATATCCATTTCAGAACAGAAAGTAAATTTTCATAATTATTGCTAGAGATACCGCGTGCCTTCAAAAGGCATTTTAATTAGAAGATATCTGTCTTTTCACCCTCCTTCCCCTTCAACAATCAAAATACATTTCTACAATAATTTTCATGCAGCAATCATTTAACGCGGCAGATAACACAAAGATGGTGGTTTAGTTAAAGTGACTTCCAGGCATTAACTACTAGTGGCAGACCTTCAGAAGACCTGGTTTCTAATACTGCTTTTCCTTCTGACAGCAGTCAATTACTAAGTAAACCTGAGAATTTTTTTTTCTTTTAATTTTTAGTCACTTATGCAGTTAGTACCTGTGCTTCTTATCCTGAGAACTTCTACTATCCCACTGGGAGAGAGAAATGGGACCCCTCCTGACCTGTAACAACACTGTCACTCCCAAGGTCTTCTTGGCACAGACTTGGATTGGTCCCAGTCACAGGGCAGCCAGAGAGTCCTCAGTTAAAGTGAAACTTCTGTCAAGTTACAGATTGGGAAACATGGCACAAGGCAAGAGTGTAAAGGTGTATACTGGCCAACACAAATATTATCTCAATCACAAGTCCCAAAGTGGCACCTTCATGCAATATTGCAGCTAAGGGGCTGCACTGTGGCATGCAGCAGGGAAGGAGGGAACAGCAAAACCTTTAGGTCACTTCTCCATCTCACCTGTATCCAAAACATGCCAAGACTCAAAACTTCAATATCTGGCTGATCAGCAAACAGGGCTGACCCTGCAACAGCAACTCATAAACATTAGTGCACCATCTTACACGTACGACCAACTACAATAATGGGACGTGCACAGGGTCTTCCCTCCTCTCTAAGAACGTGTGACGTTGGCTTCCCAATCCCTTTTTATCTCAGATAAAAAGCATTACCAGACTTATTGACAGATACACAGAGCTAGGTTGCAAAGATGTCCACTCAGCTGCAAATCAATACTAGACTGGGGAGTAGAGCTGAGTCGAAAAGAAAAGGGGGGGGAGGGGGAAGCTACAAATACCACCTTGTTTCCACAAGCTGATATTTTTCTACAGTTTTCTACAGTTTCTGCAGACTATAGTTTTTCACAACTGTAGTTCTTGAGCATTGGTGCTATCTTGAGCAAAGATCTATATAAGCCACTGCACCACCGTAACACACCAGGGTTTTGAAAACGTGAAGTGCCAAAGTGGCAGATTCCTATTATTACAATTGTATCTAGTATGAAGAGATGGGAGTACCAGGCTCCAGTAGTACAAATAAATGCTAAATGCTGGTTGCAAGCAAAAGGAGCTCATAGACAAAAGTAATCTAGAAATAAAACAAACATTTGTTCACATCAGCCTCTGCATGACAAGAAGCATGATATCTCTCTCAAACATGTCAAAACAAGGAGGCCAATTTTACTTCACCTAAGCTACCTCTGTCTCGAGAAGATAGAAAAAAGCTAAACTTGGGCTTTCCTGAAACTGACCGCAACAGAAAGAATATGACTGTGATCAAATTATTTTTCTTTCTTTCCACTTAGACAAGCCATGCTTATTTTGGAGGATTTAAATCTCCTTTTTAAAATAGAAGCAATAATCTGAAAGTCTTGACTCCAAGCCACAAAAAATTCCCTTAACATCCCAATGTTCACGTCCAAAACTTCGTACTTTGTATGTTTTGCCCCTTTTTTCCACTCAGTTTACTCAGTCTTAAAGAAAACTTAGTCATGTGTGAGCACACGCAGACACTTAGTATTTTATGGATCTTCTTCCCCTCGTCAACAGTTGATACACCAAGTATGAACCAGCAGGTTTTGGAAGTATGTTTGCAGTACATTCGGAAGCATGACAAAAATGGGATGTTAAATTGGAGTTATGCTTCTTCCTCACAGTATTGTAAGTCGCACTATGTAAACACTGCATTGCCTTTAATAATTGATTATGGTAAGTTCTGATGCACACACAACTGGAATATTCTATCTACCCTTGCTTCTTATCTTTGCATGCGTACACATGTAGCCACACTTCTGAGAGCTTGCCTGTTTCTAGAGACCAGTCTCCAAAATCTCAACCACTGGCCGGTCCAAGCTTATGTAAACATCTTGAGATTTGAACAAACTCAATGACAATCATTGCTGATTAAACCAAATGTATACAAAAGCAAAGTAAATTGAACCAGGTACATGCATGCAAAGATAAGATAGAAGCAGATTATCTTGCATGGCAACAAAGGAGAGCTGCCATACCGGAACAGACCAATGGTCCGCTGGTTTCCGAATTGTTCCCTCTGGTAACAGCCAACACTTCAAAGAACGTGGCGAGTCAACATGCAGCGCACGTTGCCAGAAGTCATTATTCGCCATACTGAGAACAAGAGAAATCACCAGAAAGCTCATAAATTTTCTTCAGGCATATTTTAAGATGTTTGATTTTGAACTGCTTAAAGAGGGTGAGAAGAAGCTCTTCTCTTGTGCACTTAAAACTCAAATATTTCTTTTAAATATCTGAAGACTTCAACTTATTCTTTACAGTCATTTCCAACACTGAGACAGTCTCAGGATTACAGCAGGCCACTATGAGGACAGAATTTAAGCTTCTTTTGGCCCTCTGCCTCTCTTCATCTGAAAACTCAATTTGTTAAGGTCACAGAACATTTCACTTCTCAAAGCTACTATCCCAAGGTGCACTACTGAGGGTGATAAGATGCCCTAGCTCTGAAGGTCACCGAGAACAGTGGCACTCAGTCATTTCCTCACCTCTGACAGCCAAGGGGGGTTTGGAGGCTCTGACAGGACATTGCCATACGTGCACCCGTACCACAGGGCAAGCTCTTGCTTGCAAAACCCAAGTTTCCAAGCAACCACCAGTTGTGTTTGCAGAAGCCACGCATGTAAATCTTCAGCTATCAAGCACAATTTATTCAGACTGGTAGAATTAAGTGTACATATACTACATACTTCATATATTTAAATGAAATTTAATACAACAACAAAGTCATGTAACCGTAGTAAAAGTTGCTATCATCACCACTAGTATTTTTAGGCAGCTTTTTTGAGTGGTAAATTAACAGCTGATTCCCCATTCCTTCTCCCCACAGAGACTGTTTCTACAGCCTATAAAAAACTAGTATAAATGAGGTATAATTATTCATTTCTTATTCTGCTCACTTGAGATGTTTCTGCTCTTTGGCCTGAGCAAATAAGACACATTTCAGAAAAGACATGTGCAGAGTTCAGTTGATTGAATCAGCAACTGCCATATCCAATTATCCTGGATATCAACAAGAGAAAAAGAATATAAATTTTGCATTCTGGAAAACAGGTATTTCAGCTGCCTTTTGAAAGAAGTAACAATTCAGAAGTAAAGGGGCCATTGGCCTGACCTAGTACAGCAACCGCCTATTGCTGTACAAGGTAACCAGATTCCATCCTTTAGACCAAGAGGTACAGGAGGGGCTTTATGGCACACCAAAACTTACAGCAATCTAAACAGTATGAAACAAACATGCCAACAATAGAATCTGTGAGTTCAAGCTTAGCGTTCAATTTCCCTTTTCTAAATATTATAATACAAAATGGAGGAAAATCAGTTCTGAATATCAGTTCTTAGCTATTAGTATTCTAGATACCACTGACTAAGATTCCTGAGCAGGAAAAGGGTGTGACAAGCAATCAGTAGATGTAGCTCTTATCGCTTGATAAACAGTGTTTCAACGACCAGCCAGAGATGCAGGTCCAGAACAAGTTGCATTGACTATTCCAGGAGTTGGTTCTAATTTTTTATCATTTCAGTGTATAATTAAGAACACAGCCACACACTCTGCACAACACAGAGCAGAAAATCAAGAAGCCAGAGCTCGTTGCTCCCATCCTTGAGCTAGGTCTTGGCCAGGACCCTCTGCTCAGCTTTGATCTTTATGCCCTGATTTAACACCACAGCTGTTCCCTTCCCTTCCCCCTCTGAACATCTACGATAGCCCCTGAGACCTCCCAGGCAGCTGAAAGACCCCAGAATAACACAGGAGTTAGCCAGCAGAGGGAGTCACGATAAGGCAACAGGTAAATGACATCAGTTTCTTAAGCTCATTTTGGCAGGAGAGACAATCATCAGGGTCCTTGCATATCACAAGGTAAAACCCTGTTTAGCTCTCTATGAATATCTGTTTCTATGCTGACAACAAAATAATCAAATTACTTCTTCCAATGGGAGAGAAGCACATGCCCAACCAGGGGTTGTCTTATAACTGAGCCCTTTTTAGCTCTGCAGCTCATCGCTTGTAACTGCAAAAAGCTAGCAGTCCACATGCAAAAATCAGGTCCAATGCCTGCTCCAGAGTAAAGGCTGAGACACAAAGCATTGCTGGATCAGATCAAGTGTCTGCCTTGTCAGTTGCTTCTAGTAAAAAACTTCTGCTTTGTAGCAACTATTAATCTACTCAGCATCTGGCTGGCAGGAGCTGTACTCAAAAGCGAGTATTCCTCCGTGCAGCAGAAAGCGAGCATCCCACGAAGTAGCTTTGGGAGCTCAGAAAGCAAAGAGCTGGAGAGGTATGGACCAAAGATCAGTAACCTAAAACATTATTTAACAGGCACAAAAAGCGCAGGCTTATTTATCACATAAATAAGGAGAAGTTGGAATGAGTACAGACTCAATTGCCTTTGCTGGTGGAAATCAGAGTGAGGCTGCCTAAAAATACACACATGGTACTTGTAGATTGCCTTGCAAGAAACATATGAGGGTGTTAGTACCCTCTTCAGAGTCCTAAGGGAAGGAATTTGCACAATGCTTAGTAAGAGACTCGAGAATATTTACTGCCAATGTCATTCACCATTGCATCAGAAGAGCTCTTCTGGAAAGAGGGGAAATGCTGGAGCTACTGCTTACACCAGGGATAAGTGTGTGTTGGGGGGAGAGAGAGGCAGTAACTTCCCGTACATATTACAACCTCCTTCCTAAAGTAAAACCACAAAATCTTAATTCTTGCACAGACAGGATTAATCCACACTGCTAATACTTGAAAAAAAAAATTAAAATACAGGCTAGAATCTTAGGTAAATGAAGGGATCCAACAAGTTTTTTCAGTATTTTCCTAGGCCCACTGTTAAGGTTTAGAGAAGATTAGTTAAGATATTGAACACGATTTATTGTCCCTTCTATATATAATTTCAGACACCTGAAATAAGTCAGAAGTCATCAAAGATGGCTCCCTAAAACGCCTTTTCAAAGGAAAAAAAAAAAAGGAACTACTGTTCCTGAAAGTGTTTTACATTGTTCAACCACAACTATAAGACACTTCATAATTATGACCATTAGCTGTTTTGTCATCTAATGGCATTATCATAACACTAAAGAGAGTGGAGCCCACAATTATCTCGGCAGCTGCACACAGTCATCTCCCAATTAAATGCATTCAGCTGACAGCTGTTTTCCCTCCACTAAGATAAAGCTGGTACCACTTACCTGACTACCTAAAGACTCCAGAATCCTCAGATGTGGAATATAAGCACTTTGACTTAATAGAATAGTTACTTTGAAATAAAATTTTAAATCAATACAGTAATTAAGAGTGTAAAAATTGATTTTTATCAGTCTTTTGCCTTAGGATTTTAACCATAAATTGCCTTTACCTCTAGCTGTTATAATAAGCATGTATATATGTAGTGTGTGTATGTATATATGTGCGCCTTTGTGCAGGTGTACAATAAATAGACACGACGACTCTGCCTGACCTTATTACCTACATTTAACATATGCAAATTGCTCAAGGGTCATGCAAGCTTTCTGCAACACCTCGATTAAGAAGCGCTGACCTCTCTCAGGGAGGCACTTGCCGAGATCCGTGCGCACCACAGACCTGCCACCCGCTTGGCTCCGGGTGGGCGCTGGGCTCCATAGGGAATATGATACCCAAAGCAGTTTTCAACTTGCCAGCGGCTAAGCAAGCTTTAACATCCTCCAAACGTTGCCGTCCTCCTTCCTGTCTAAAAATAACAGCGATGGCATTTGTACATGAGCGGACAAGGAGTTAAGAGCGAGGAGCAATGGAGGAGGCAAGGAAAAGGAGCATCCCCTGCCCCTCGTTCTCCTCCCAACAGGGCTGCGACACCGATAACACACCTATTCAGTCAGGAGCAGCGAAAGCGGGGAAAATCAGGAGTCACTGCATTAAAAAATGCCTCAAGAATGGGCGACGCCACCACCTGCTCCGTTTCCACGCTCCGAACGAACGGTTTGTTTCGACTCCCGGGGCGGCTTTCTGAAGAGAGATGGCTGATGCCAAGGCTCCTACTCTACCCCACAGACAGGCGCCCCGAGAGCTCCTCCTGAACTTAAACACAGCATTTCTGTTTAAAATAAGGGAAACTCGCCCCTCGAGCTGCTGTGGAAAACTCCGCCACTGAGGGGAACAAGCCGGGGCCGAGACCTCCCGCTTCATGCCCGGCGGGCGGGCGTGAGGGGCAGCCCCGAGAGCCCCTCGCCACCCGCCGCCCCTCCGGGAGACGGTCCCAACCTCCGCGGGAGCCGCCGGGACCGACAGGACGAACTGCCCGTAACGGGGGAACCCGGCAGGTGGGTACTCACACGGTGAAGTGGTACACGAAGCACTTCCAACCCGTGGGCCGCTCCAGGAAGTTGTAGACCCTGCCCTGGACGCTGCTGCGGCTCAGCAGGGGCTTGCGGAGGCTGTAGATGGAGACGCGGGGGTCCAGGCTGACGGGGGGCCGCGGGCAGTCGGCGCTCACCACCACCACCTCGCTCCTCAGGCGCAGCGGCCGCTCCCGCTCCGGCTCCGGGCTGCAGCCCGCAGGCGGCTGCCCGCCCTGGGCGGCGGAGAGCGGGGCGTAGTGGGCGTTGGGGGTGCTCTCGGCCAGCTCCAGCGCCGAGGGCTTCTTGCCGGGCGTCATGCTGCCTCTCCTGGGCAGCGACAGCCGGCCCAGGCTCCGGCTTTTCTGCTCGCCCGGGGGGGAGCTGGACGACATGGCTGGGGCAAGCTCGGGGAGGCCGGGCGGCGCGGCGGTGTTGGGGCTGCGCTGCCCCAGGGAGCTGCGGGCTGGCGCCGGGCTCCCTCTCCCGCCGCCGCCGCTGGCCCGGCCCCCTCGGGGGCGGCTCCTGGCCGGGAAAGGTGAGGGGAAGCCGCGGCGGGGGCGGGCCCGGTCCGGCCTACGGTGCTGCAGCCGCCCGCCGGGAGGCGCTGGGCGGCGGGCCCGGGGCCGCGCTACCTCAGCGCGGGGAGCCGGGGCGCCGCCTCAGGCTTCCCGCCTCGGCACGGCGCCCCCGGGGCTGCACCTGCCTCAGGGCCCTGCCCGTACGCCCCGGAGGAGACGGGCCGGGGTCTGACCGCTCTCCGTGTCAGGCCACGCTCCTCCTCGCTGTCCGTGACCCCTTTCGCCTATCCCCTTGTCACGGAGGCGGCCTCTTCCCTTCGGGAAGCCCGGAGTGCTGCAGGAGGTGATGGGGTAGGGACCAGGGAGAATCCTGCCAGCTCCCCAGAAGCCCAGCGGGCTCTCTCTTGCCTTCTCAACCCCGCTCCGCATCTGTGGGGACAGGGCTCATCCCATGCCTGTGGCCTCTTGGTGGCTTGAGCTCCTAGGGTACAACCCCTTCCCTCAGATTTGGGACCACCAGAGCCTTCACAGCCAGCCGCTCCATCCCTTTTTACAGCATTTCAGCGTCCGGGACCAGCAGAGCTCCGCTGGACTTGGGATCCTTCAGGAGGTCGTTTTTAATTCCAGTAACAAGAATAAGGGACTGTCCAACAGGCCTTGCAGCCCCTGGCGTTACTGTAAGATAAGGGAGCAAATAGTCAAGTAATTGGGCAAATTGTAGAACACAATAAACACGGTTCTGCAGACTTGCGTCCTCTACAAGCTGGGTCTCTCACTAGCGCCAAAAACATTTTGTCTTTGTGGAAGGGTGCGTGTGTTTGGCCATTAATAACAGGTTATTTTGAGGGCTCAGATAACTTTCCTGTGTAGTGAGTTATGACTGACTTAACCGTGAATCGATTTGTCATGGTAATAAGAGCCTGGTTTTTTGCACCAATTAGTTAACAATTTCTATTCCCCGAGCAAAAGGGTAAGGTGCTCTTTGATTTGATGTGCTGGGATTTTTTTCCTTCTAGCCCAAAATAGAACAGAACTAGTAAGAGCTATGTTGAGTTCATGGTTGATACTGGTACTCAGACAAGAATGTTGCGGAAAGATAAGGTGCTAAATAAAGTTAAACAAAAACAACCCTGCTAATTGCAGATCCATTCAAATGTCAGGGTGTACAAATGGTAAGGGAACTGGGCAAGATCCTTCACTAGTGTAAACAAGCAAAACTGTAGGCTCTTGTAACGTACTAATTTACACTGGTCAAGGATCTAGCTCCTTAGGAATACAAAACCAGAAGTGTTAACCAGAGAATTTGCAAAACTTGTTTCTCAACCAACAACATACTAACCAGGCTTTCCCCTGCTTCTACCAGGGCAAGAAGAACAAACTAGCTTAATAAAAACGGCATTTCAAAGGAAGCTTTCCCTGTATCTGGTCAAAACAGAGCCAGGTTTCTCTATTTTGAGAAATTGTCCTTTCTTGCAATAAGCCTTCAAGACAGATGACTAATGGAAGAAAGAATGTCATTGGCGGGGGCGAAGGCTCACTGTTTGAGGCTCACTGATAAAAGTCTTGGTATCAAAGTTAACAAATGGGCTTCTTTATGTAAATGTTCTACTTTATTTTAAAGACCAACATATTGTCTGGCTTATACAGGACTTTATCCTGGAGCCAGCTGCAAAACATAGTTTACAGAGTTCAGTAAAACAAGAGGTTGTATGTACATTATGTTATTCTTCAAAAACTATTTTCAAAATCTTAAAAAAAATAGTGTGGCATAATGTTATTTATCCATCGATTAAAAAAACAGAACCTAAGAAAATGGAATTTCTGTATTACATACGCAATTTCCTTCCAAAACAAAAGTTAGAGAGGTATTATGTACTTATATAGCTAAGCAGGGAAGAAAATTGTTAAGAACTAAATTTGATCCTCAGTGTTCCATGAGAAACTGTGCCAAGCAACCCAAGTTTGTGTCAATAATTTTCTCACTGCAGACCAAAAAAAGTCTCAAATAATAGCTCAATATATAGAGCTGGTTTTTAGGTCAGAAATATTTTCATAAGGTTTTGGTTTGGACCTCTGATGTTGGCTAAATCTTTCAAAGAATTGTCACAAATAAAGTAATTCTAAAATATTTAGAATTAGTATTTCGGCAATATCTAAACATCTTTTCCCTGAAGTCAAGGAATTAATCAAAATCCACTTTATTTAACGTGTTACCAATGGGTGCTGACATTTATTTTACATAGTAAAAATCATTTTGTTACATGATTCCCAGCTAGTTCATATTACTGAATACTAAAACATATGTCTGGCATAGGTGAAGGCAAGAGCATACTTAAATAAAAGCGTCAAATAAATGACTACTTAGTGATGAGAATCCAGGGAATAATTATCTTTAATATATAGTAAGTTACCAAAACCGTATTATAATTTGCAACATTTTCAAGATGAATGCTTTAACATGGTAATGTCACTTCCTGATTTTCCTCTTCATAAGTAGCCATGTCTTAATATTAATCATGTCCATTTTACAAAACAACAGAATTAGAGTGAAAGAAGAGAAAAAAAATCCAGAGTACAGCGTATACATGGAAGAGCTAAAAATGGGAAGAGGAGGCAGATGAGTGTTAAAATAATGTTTATGGAACCAGGTAACTAGGTTTTGATAGTGAAGACAGTAGGAAAATACGTCAGATAAACAAGACATAGGTTTTAAGTATTACGGTGGAACTACTAGACTGAACTGCTTCAAGAACAATAATAATTTAGTCTGAATATTTACAGAACTGTAGCAAAATGAATAACAACCAAGATATTTATTTCACAGTTTGCAAGTACTATTTTGAATCTTCATGTCTTTAAGAGGATTTTGAATCTAGAAATTAGACATCATAAGTCACTAAATTATGATGATACCACACCACTGAGACTGATAGTAAAGCTCCCGATTCTGGTAATTTAATTGGAGCAGGACTAGTAAAGCATTTCTAAAAATTCTACCATTGGGCTACCAGATCAGAAATGTTTGTAGCAGCTCAGGGCTGTGTTTCTGTTATCCTGTACCAAATTATGACCAATATTATGCACGCAGTGTCAGTGCTCATTACATGCTATATTTTCACCTTGTGCCTGTGGTAGTATATCATGTAAGATCATGCTGCTAAATCCCTGCTGAATGTTTACAAACTGGAATTGCTGCAGCCACTTATAAAGAGGCACCTTGATCTTTTATGTGATTACTTCCCTGTGGAAGCTAAGACTCAAACAAACAGTAAGTCTCTGAGTGTTCTCTGTCTTCTGAAAGTCTTTAACACTTGCGTTGCAATTACAGGTTGCACCAGTTCTCCAGTGGCATGGAAATCATCTTGTTTGCCGTTAGATTACTTTGGGGGATGGTTTCTGTTTGTTTTGGTTTTTTAAATGCCACTTTCCCTTTCTGCCCAGCCACAGTTAAAGAACTTTTTTCAAGGAGAGGAAAGAGAGAGTTGTTTTGTTGTAATTTTTGGATTATTTTTCTTGAATTAGAGCAAATATTTTGTTGCATCCCATTTCCTGGAGAATCTACAGTTTAATCAAGTCAGTAGATCATTTTAAAAACACAGCCAGTAATGAAGGTAAATGTGACTCAGTACTGAACTAAGAATAAAGTCCTAGATTGTTTATATATTTTCATATAGCAATAACTGTATGACAATAAATTTTGAAATGTTCTGTATCAAATAAAAAATTCTATTCACAGGGGCGTGTCATTACATTAAAAATATTCCTATTAAAAACCACAAAACAGCTAAGCGCCTAGACCTCAGACACAAAGATAAGCTTGAAAACACAACAATAACATGTCAAGCAAATAAACCTCAGCCTTGTGATTCAAAGCAGAGGCAAGGAAAGTAGGAAGAGATAAAAGTTTGCTTCATTTTTTAAATCCTGTGAAGACTATGGCTTAGCCATTTCAGTGGAGAGAAGGGAAGATAAATACAAGTTTTCATTCATTGATCTAGTTGCAATTAAGAACAGATTTTCTGAGTACCTGTACGCATTTTCCACTGGACACCTTGGTAATCTTATTTAGCATTCTTTTTAATTGATCACAATCTATTATGCTTTTACGCCAGCTTTACTTTAGGTTTTAAATTTAAGCAAAATCTTTGTTACAGGCTCTTGAATACATTCGTGCTTCTTATGTTTACCTTATGTAAACCTTCTTCAGCAGGTTTTCCCTGATGACAGGCATTGCTAATCAAACAACTTCGGTAGCACACCGGTAGAAACTTCAGATATGGAGAGGGAAAATCATTTGAAACTGCAGTATGCTCCAAAAACCTGACCATTGAAATAAAATTCCTATAACGTGCAGTAATACCTTTGTTGTTCTCCCCTAGTGCCTTGTGGTCCCATAGCTGCATGGCTAGGGAGAATCCTCAGGTTAGTTCAGCTCACTTTTTCCTTCAAGTGAATTTATTCCAGCTTCCTTGATCAGGAAGATCCACAGTTACTGTGTCATTGCTCTACCTGCAATTTAGGAATCTATTAAGCATTGCTGTCTAGGCTTTCTCTGAGTCAACAAAAGCAGCAGCACCATCAAGAACTACAGGGGTAAGAATGCCTAGGGAAGGTGACACCTTTGCCATTCATTCCAAAAGCACCACAGTACAGCGAACAATATAGCCTGGCCTATTCTGCAATACTGCCTTCAGTGGCAAATTAACTATCTACAGACAGAACAGGACTTGGAAAAACAAAAAGAAACTCATGCTCCTCCTCTTGGAACAAACTAACAAAGCAGGACTAACCTAGCAAGTTACCGGTTGATCAGTCATAAGTCAGAGACCACATTAATGAATCACTTCATAAAAAAACTAATCAACTGTCAAAAATGACACACTTTTAAGAGGTGTTTATGCTCTTCTATCAGTCTTTCAAGACAAATGAGGCAGACAGAAAACAGCAGATAACTTTCTATTCAGAAATTTTAAACTGGCTTTTAATTCTCCCCCCCTTTGGTGTTGGGTTATTTTTAACAGTGGATGCAGGAAGTTTAGGAATCTGGTCAGTAGAGAGAAGTAACGTTGCAGAAGATGTTAGCACGCACCAGATATCTGGAGTTTGGAGGCTATCCAGTCCAGCAGCTGACAATCCTGATCAACATTATCTCTTTGAATGCTATCTTACTGCATGACTACGTCTACATTTATAATCTCTTTTTACATTGTTTCATAGGTTTTTCAAGCATATTGGTGCTGTTCTGTGGAAGAATGTTGTCTACCAATGCTCAGATTTTAGGTCCTAAAACAAACTTTCAGGAAAGATTCTGAGCATACATTTAGACTTATGGCACACAAATATTTTGGTTTGTTTTCATGTGTTCGAAGTGCTTATGTTCGAAGTGTTTATGTTTATATGTTTAAATGCTTAACTGCTCTGCAACTTTAAATTTTAACCTTGCAAGGGTGGGAGAGAAAAAGAAAGATATTTCCTATTTGTCCATAGGATTAGTCCTGCTATTTATAACAATATTTCTATTCTTTGTCTTCAAGAAAAAAGTGTCCAAAATAAAAGGTAAAAACCCTTTCAAGTATGGCTGAGCAAGCATATATCTGCAACAATACTTGGTAGACTCTTAATTTTTCTTGATAATGACATTCATTTATTTGAAAGGCCAGTACCAGCCAATTGGAATTTTGGTTTATGTCAATAAAGATCCAAATTTTTTCTACAGAGTTAGCCTGTTCTATTTGCTATTGTTGCTGGTTGACCAAAAGCTTCCAGGTATAAGTGGTTCTGAAGAATTCAGGTCCTAAATGTTTAGTTATTTGTGAGCAGAAGTTCAAGGCAGAGCCCTTGAAGGGCTCGTGGCAGTAAAAAGAGAAAAAGTGGAGCTAAAAATGTAGCTGAACTGCTTTGGTGCATCACAGCTTGTTAACATCCCTCTCAGCACTTTTTTTTTGTGCTCCCAATCTACTGGCAAATCTTGAATAAAGTGTCAGAGTAAGGAAAAATAAATGTCTAAATCTAGTGAAAGCCTGATCAAACGAAGAGGGTGTACTTGAGAAGGTCTCGGTTATGATCTCTGACAGCTTGTGCTGTCAGGCACACTTGTGCACACGTGGATGTGTATTCTTTCCAGTCTGTTTCAGCAGTTGCCTGTGGTGTCCCAGCCTCCCCAGTTCTTTGATGTGGTTAACCATTCAGTGATTTTCGTAATTGAAAAAGGGTTTTTCTGAGTATCACTCCAAACGAAAAAACTAAAGAGGTTGACAAAACGCTGCAACATCATCATTAAGGCAGATGTGGTATATTTTAATCTCGGAAGCATGTGAGACTCAACAGGCATTTGCTTACTCACGTAATGCCATACAGGGTACAGTATGCATATTCTTACACGTGCAAAGGTATCTGAGGGCAGAGTGACTAATAGCATTCTTCAAATGATGAGATCGTTTCATCATGTTCTTGCATCAAAAGAAAATTCTCCTCCTTTGTGTCAGTCACAAACCCTCTCTTTGTTAGACTAAAATCAGTATCAAATAACGCTGCTGAATAAGCTCCAAATAAAGAAACCCAACTTTCTAAATTCTGAAACCCCCCCAAAATTTTTGCTCCGTATTTACTTATGGAGGGAACTGTGCTTAATAAAAGGATGTTCTGGTATTTCAGGAAGGTTTCACTCTTAGCAGCTGAGAAAGAAATCACTAGTTATCACTAAATCTCTTCCTGGTCAAGGAACACTTCCTGCCTGTGACGGTGTTAATCTGTAACATATAATATCCTACTTCACACGTATGGAATGACATGGGATAGATAATCATTCCTCTTCAGCAGGGCCCACTTAGCAACCCACTTTTGATGTCAGGAGTCATCAATCTGCCAGTTAAGCGTAACTGTGGTTGAATGTGTCTTTTAATTGCAGGTAGTTGACTGGAAAACTTCAGTAGGAGGTTATACATGTGCAATGCAAGGAATATAATGCTAACTCTGTGGCAGAAGCGAAGATTTTTCAAACAATAATTAATCAAAGAACTTTCTATTGCTCCAAACAACAAAAAAAACCCAACAAGGAGTAATAGAAAAGGTACAAGCAATGTCTCCTCCCCTGCCACTACACCTTTTCTCAACAAGTAACCTCTCAATGAAAACAAAATGGACACTGTAACACTCAGTGGACAGACCACAGGAGACCTGTGCAACAATCACCTCTGCCAAACTGGAATTTCAGGTTGCTTTCATCTCACAAAATAAAAGTTTTCATTTTGCTGGTACCGTTCTAACAGATAAAGGTAAAGAATACAACATGATTTAAGGTCTTGCAAAAATTCTTCTAACCTGTTTCATAATTGTGATTTAATGCCAAATTCTAGTCCCGTCCCTGACCTTTTGCTAATTGGGTTAATTCCAGTTCTTCTCTTTGTGTCCTCATCTTCAGTGTCTCAGAAGCATAGTTGCCTATATTAGAAGGATTTCATGTTTTACAGTAGTTATGCTAAAACTTGCTGAATTTGTGCTCTGCAGAGCCCCAAAACTGTGTTAAGAACACCACAACTACTATAGTATCGCAGAACTATAAAAGGGAACATTACAGCACCCTCGTCATCTCCCTGATTGATTGCTAATTACAAATCCAGTGACCCAAGTGGTAGCATAACTACTTTTTAGAGAGCACTTGCATGCATGGTGAGGCACTAACGTTTGTTAATTGGGCTATTAAACTGCTGTTAAAATATGAAATAGATTAAGGGCCCTATGAAAGTACCATTCAGTGAGGAACTAAGCTTATTGATTGCAGACTACCTGAACCATATCCAAATGCTATTCTTCTCAGAAACTCTGTAAAGAAAATAACCGTATTTGCTTTGTACTCCTCAAAAGAGCAACACATAACCTTACTGCCAAATTACAAGTCTCTTTAAAGTGGATGTGCTTACCTCAGTATTTAAGTTGAGAAGAAACAATCCTCCAAACTCGTGTCCTACCAGGAGAAAAGAAGCTGCTTTTTCTTGACAAAATCTATGAGACAAGTAGTTAATTCATCTTTTCCATTGTTTCAGAGCTCATTGTAAACAAACGACAATTCGTTTGACCCACAGATGTTACTTCAAAATAGCCTTCGCAAACGTTTTTGTATATTCTATTCTTGGAGGTCCCTCTAGTGGCTGAAGTATCAAGTCTACCTGGTCTGGCTTAATAGGCTACAGGTGTTTGGTCTCCTTTTTTTTGGTAGGTATTTCTCATAACAGACGTAAATACTTTCTTAACATTGATAATTCCTCCCTCTAAATAAACAGAAAGTGCAATAAAAAGATTAATCACATTAAGAAAAAGGAAAAAATAATTGTCACGCTAAGAATATGGAAGCTATTTCATACAGTTAGAAAATTATGTGTTACTGCTTACAAGTCTGCTCAACTTCAACGTTCAGCCACAGTCACAGGTGGTTTTGTTTTTTTCTTTTACAGGTGTACTTTAACACAACTAGTGTTAATACCTTATCAGAATGTCCTCTGACACAGTAAGTCTTTTACTTGAGAAGTCTGCTCGTGCAGGTATGACAACTGAATAATCTGATGTATAAACCTTTTTTTAGGGTACAGATCTTTTTAAAAAGAAGTTCAGATACTCTCTGAGGAGTAAGCTTGCATTTAAATTCAGAGGTTTTTAGAACCCAACAACTATGTCTCTAAATTACAGGCTAAGGAAAGACAAAGTTTGTAGTAGACAGTGACTGGTTGCTACTTTTTTAAACTGAAGATACCTATGTGACTAACGGGCAAATCTCCATGTGAGCTCTAGGCTAGAATTTATCAATTTATCATTAAAATGCCTTGATGTGTGACTAGAAGCATAGACATACTAAAAATACAGTTGTACAGGGATAACGTCTTGAGCAACACTGCTTCTCACTACTCTCCCAATCCCAATCTAATTCTGCTGTAACAAGAGCAAGGGCTGTTTATCTCAAGACCCCAGAAGCATCTACAAAGACTGAAAACTTAGTATCATCTGCTTGCTGTTATTTTCTCCTCACACCTGCTACAGGAACACTGACCCTTCACTGCTCAGAGGACCTTCTAGCTCCTTTTTCTTTTTTCCTCTTTCACCCAAGGAGTTTTGGTGACTGTATTGCTGTTCCCACTTTCAGCTGCACCCATTTAATATTAATAGGCCACAGACACGCATGCCTGTTTCTAGTGCAGAGCTGGTTGGTCACAGTCTAACTGGTCCTCAGTGGGACAAGCTGCCTTATTACAATCACATAAACGGCAGCAACAGAATTGTGCATTGAAGTACTACGTTTTAAGCTAGGGAAGAAATCGGACAAAGTAGCTTATAGAAATCATCCTGGTTTTGAATACAGGAGACCTGATACTCTAAAAAGAGTGTGATTAAGAGTGTGATTCAACGACAGCTTTTGATGCAACAAAACACAAAATACAACTCATTTACTTACCTGCTATAAACTGAGGCATAACATGGTAATTTGGTGCAGCTGGGGATCTGACCCTAGCATCTTTTCAGTACTGACTTACATGGTCTTTGCAGGGTCTTTTCAATATAGATGGCCCTCCTGTCCAGTTTTTACATGGTGTAGTAGATTATGCTTAACAGCAGATGAATCTCTTTACACTAGTTGTAAAAAAATGGTCTCTTCTGCACCAGTAGTTTAGGACTCCCAAAATGCTGGTGACGGGGTAGAGAACATAAGAGTACTTTCTAAGAAAAAGGTTTACGTACTTTCCCATTGAAAACCTGTCTGTGATTTAACTTCTGTTAATAATCTAGGCAAATACTTGAAAGAGAATAACATAATATTTGGCATCTACCATTACAAGCAATGATACATGAAAATTAAACCCTAATAAACAATGTAAAAAAGAAAACAAAGTAAAATAGGCTGGACTTTAACTTGATACATTACCCAGATTTGCATAATAAACAATAAGAAATTATCAGAGAGCACCAAATTCCTGTGTATTGAATTTAAGAAAGTATTTTCAGTCCTCCATCAAAGAGGAAAGTTCCAGTCTTTAACTTCGGACTTGAATGACCGCAGATCAGCTCCCAGTTCTCCCACAGACTTCCTGTGTGACCTCTGGTGTGTCATTGTTCTTATTTGTGCCTCAGGTTCTTAATTTGTAAATAGGATAATAGCACTGTCCTCCTTTGTAGGTGCGATGACAAATGCAGTTGCATGTTAAGCACCTGGATTTGCTGGGGAAGAGGAGAAACAGAGTAAGTCAGTATAAAGGTAGGGATGCTTTGGAACACCATCCAAAGTTCTGGTGCGCAGACAGGACTAATAACACTGGGATTTTAATCAAGACATTGTGTTCTGAATGGAAGCGCAAACTTGAATGAATGCTTTAACTGCTGCTGATACCATACAGATGTTCTTCCTCTTCCTTGCATTTGCTGTTGCTGTGAAACTTCACCATGTGAACAAACATGGAAATGGACACAACCTGGCTTATCAGCCACATAGTAACAGACTTAGTTGTCACCAATAACACTGATCTTTTAAGTTACAGGCCAACCATTGTACAAATTAAAAACAAACACAGCCCATCACCATATCAGCGGCTGGGGTTAATAATCAAAGGGGCAGAAATGTGAATCTGATGAGGATGCAGCAACTCAAATGTTATGTTAGAAGACGCAATTCAACTTGATTGTCAAGTCAAATGAAAGTTTAACCTTAGAAGACAAAGGAATGTCATTGCGCATACACAGGCAGTGTGAGCAAGACAGTGGGAAGAGCTGAATAAAGAGCGTCATGAATTTGGAGTATAGCAGATGCATTCAGCAGCTTACAAAACTTTTAACCTCAAGCATCTCTAAGATAGTAATCAATTATGAATCTTCATACTCAAGCATTATTTCCCTCATAGCAGATTGACATGAAGGCTGGAAAGCTACCAGAAAGGGAGACAGATGCACAGTGTGATGACTGGTCAGAACGGCCAGCAAGCCTTAGTAGAACTCTACAGAAAAGGTAATGAAACTGGCTAGGAAATGGGTTAATAATAAATGCATCTGCTTTGAGCAGAAGGGAGAACATGCTAAAAAAGGTTTGCCTGACAGAACACAGCAGTTTAAATAGTACTTAGAAAGATAAAAACATACAGGATTTCAACAGAGAAGGCACTTGCAGAAGAATAGTACAAGAGGGTTTTGCCTCAGACCCAGTATTGCTCCTTAATTGTAGATTAAGCTAAGCAAATCACTCAGGTCTACATTAGAGGAGAACTTCTGCTTGGGCTATGGCTTTCACAGACCCAGCACCTAGTTCTTTCTGACAAAACTATTAGTCAAATCTGGACAAAAATAGCCAGTACCTTCAATACCTTACATTACAATCTGCTTCAGCTTTCAGAGAACATTCCTTAAGGTGCTGCTTAATTTCCGGTTTTTATACTTCAAGCAACTGTTGATGTTGTAACAAAGATCAAAGATAAAGGACTTTTTATGACTCTGATGTAATGGAATTTAATACAATTATATTCCTAGAAATATAAGCAATAACAGAAATATGGATAGTTAAAAAATAGTGACATATGGACACATAAAGGAAATCTTAAAGCAATCCAGAATAATTACACAGGTCATCATGAGAGAGATAGAATCTGCTGTTCTCTTGAACAGATAGAATTTGGATATCTGACTGCTTTATGTCATTTTATATTCCAATCAAAGGGATATGTCAGAGATATATTTTGTTTTCTAAAGGTTTTACAAACAAAGCACAGAGGAATCCAGACTGGCAGAAGAAATGCATATTTAAAGCCTATGAAAATAGCAAAATCTGTATTGAGCACACTGAATGTTTATGGCGTACATTAACTTATGCCCAAAAAACCAAAGGCCCAATACAAACATATAGGAATCATACCACTTATTGTGATAGTAAAGGACAAAAATATTTGAAGAAACACATTACTATGATCATGAAAAAGCTGAAAGCTTGGGCATATCTTTGACTTCTTCAAAGTAGCTTTGATTCATAGCAGTTAACTGAGTTGCAATAATTTCTACCAAATGAGGTCTGTTATATATCAAGAAAGCCCCACAGGAAGGTTACCTAAGGAAGAATGGTGATGTAACATATGTACTTTAAATACAGAATAAATCCCTTAAATGAATTCACTTTCAAGGCTGACATGCTGTGCACTAAAATTTGAAGTTATCAGTGAAGACAGGTGGACAGTATTTGTTTGGAAACCTAAATCATTAAGAGAGCACTTAGACTGCACACCTGTGCTCTGGGAAATTTGTTAAAGATTTCGGTAGCTGGTGAAAGCACGTGGCTGTTCTGAAAGGGAACAAAGAATTAGTTACTGATGCAGTTACTCAACATCCAAGCTATCGCAATAATTTGGAAAGTTAATTTAGAAAATACATTCAGAGCTAAAGTGCATTCCTGCTGGTTATCTGTTTCCGATAACTCTATGCTCCACTACTGCTGCAGAGAAATGCTTATTATTTGCATCTCCACCTGTTTCACAGGGCTCATTTTCATCCCAGAGAAGAGCTAACAATATCATTATACACTAGCAATGTTTACTTTTATTGTCATAGGGACCGGTGTGCCAAGTAATCTGCTAACATCTTCCTCTTCCCAAATAGGAAAAGGGAGCAGCAGCAAATAGCGTTGGCAACAATAGTCACCTCAATGCAACTCAGCCCTGCAGATGGGTGGTCATCCCTGTTGCAACGGCCAGCCAGCAGGTAGGAACACCGACTATACTACATATATTGAGATGCTTGTGATTCAGCCAAGAAGACATCATTACTCCACATTTGCTTTCCCCTTCATCATCTGTGAGTAATCAGCAGCGCTATAAAACAGTCTTTGCTACTCTTTCTTCCTTTTGATTAATTTTATATATATATACATGTAAAACTTCTGGATTTTTTGTATCAGAAGTTTCACAAGCTATTTGCTGCTGTCTTTTGTCTAAGTTCTAGATCACTTTCTCTAGTGTTTTTTCTGTTCAGTACTTTGGCTTTCTTACATAAATAGTAGCTAATTTACTGTATTTGTCCTGTTCAGCAATTAGACATCACTGATGCTCTACTATTGCACTCTCCACTGTTTAGACAATCTTTTAGCTTGCACAAGAAATAACCCTTTGGATCTTCACAGGCTCTTGTCTCTAGCTGATCCTTGGCTACTCTTTTGGCCTGATAATTAGCAGACTGCAGAAATATTACAGTCAGGCAGTTGTCTACTATACCGCTGTTTCTGAGAGAGCAAAGTCTGGAGATGGACCCATGACTTCTGCTGTCCTTCACTGTAGGTTTCTACTCTACAGGATTCTTCTACCAGCCCCATGAGTTTAGGACACATAACTGTACACTGTGCTACTCTGTTTCCCTCTTTGATGTGATTACTGTTCTCTCCTCATCCTCAGCCCCTGAAGACAATTCCCAACGGTATCTTTGGGCACAGGTGATGTCTTCAGCTCTGTGTCTATTTTAATATTTGTTTTTCTAAACTTTTCATACAATCTTTATTTTACAAGATTGCATTTAGAACAGCAGATCATCTGGATGTTAGGTGGCAGAGTTAAGGTAGAAAAAGCCTTCTTTATTTGAAGGTTTCTGATAAAAGGCAGTCAACTGCCTGTAAAGACTCTACATTCAGACAGGGTCATAGGAAACAGCCAGAAATGCTGTCAAGCTAGAGTTTGGCTAATTTTATTCTTCATTATCTCTTCATCTTCATCTGGGAAAGCATCTTCTCCTAGTGAGTTAAAAAAACATAAAACCAGTAAATAATAAAGGTGAAAGTCATCATTGTCTTTGGCAAATTCTTTAAACTTTGTATAATTCTTTGTATTCTAATGGATAGCTCAAGGGAACTGTTTATGTAAATAAAATTAGGTATGTGCATTCTCAAAGCACTAGGTCTATTACCTTCAAAATAGCCTTTTTAACACTTTCATAGAAGTAAACTGAATGTCTGCTAATTAGTATCATTCCAGATGAGTATGTAGCCTGCTTCAGTTTTATATTTAATATTATACAGCATGTTACGCTACATATGGTTTTGTTTAATGAATATTATAATCATAGCCAATGTGGAATAAGACACAGCATAGTGATAGTAATAGTCGAAGTTATGCATTTCTATAGCTACGTTTTAACTTTGCACTTTGGTAGCCAATAATAATTCCATAGAGTTCTACTTTTTAGCTGTTTTCATGAGACTTGTGGCAACTGCTCTTTTCATGACCAAATTATGCTGTGTGAGGCAGAAGCCAGTTTAACATAACCAGAAGGGGCTGTTGAAGAGGAACAGGTATTTCTAGAGTACTCAGCCAGCATATAAGGCTTAGTGGTTTTGTTGGATAGTTTGATCGTAATTTTTAACGGGCCTTGATGAAATACTGACAAAAAACATCACTGTCTGCTGTTTAAGAGAGGAAATCTTTTGTTGCATATAACTTCCTTACAGCTGTCTGAGAAGAGTAAAATTCATCCATGATTTACAAATCAGTTTGGTCAGTTATGGAACAAACCTTTAGAGATGACAGGGAATTTTTATAAATATTCTTGTTCATTCCTTCACCTCCAAGTTCCAAGTAAATAAAAAGCAGAGGTTGCAAGCAGGAAAAAAAAAATGACCGGGGCAACACTTTGACTGTGTATAAACATCAATTGAAGGGAAGCATCTGTTATTTTATTTCTGTCCTACAGCATGTTAAATTCTGTCAAGGCCAGAATTCACCGCATTTGAAGATTTACCTCCTCATCGTTGCTGTGAGTACACCACCAGCAAAACTGTTATAGGCGTAGAGAAACCATGCTCGTATGGGGAAGCAACAGAGGCTTTTACTACACAGTGAATTTGACAGATTTGGAATCCCTGTGCCGGTACATGTCTCTTGTCCATCTACAGGCAGAGATGTTCTTGAGTGTCCCAGACTTATTATTATAAGTGAGGAACCTCTTTCTCCTATACACTGAAGCACTCCTCAACAACCTTAGGTCAACCATTTTCATCTATATGCCATGCTCAGACACTTTCTTGTGTGCCTTGCAGTTTTATAATCTCCTTGTTCATTTGGATCTGATCTGAACCTATCTGAGAGGTAACCTTAGGAAGAGTGCCAAAGAGCAAATTGGCTCATTTGCTGCAACTGTGGCTTAAAAAAATCAGTACTATCCAGTGGAAAAAAGAAAGGGCAGGCTTCCTTGTAGCGGGAGATAGGCATATATTTAAAATCTAGGGTTGGCAGACCTTGCTATATGCAAGAGATGCAAATTTCAGAAAAAGAGTTAAAAAATACATCATAGTGCAGTCAGTGGGTCTGATTTCTAAACATGCAACAGGACCCAGTGAACTCAGGTGCTGAAGCCCAAGGCTTCCTGAAATTCACAACCACATCCAAATGCAACTTCAGTTTTGTAGTTAATGGAAAAAATAGAGAGAGATTAATGTCTTATCAAGGGAAAAACTTAGAACAGTTGAACAATTTTGCCACTATCATTTTTGCCCAATGCACTAAGTTCAAAATTGTGTCTTCAATTTTGTTATATTTAAGAAACAAAACAGACTAAATTATTTGCCTAAGGTTTGGAATTCTTAAGTACACCTTGTATAAGGTTTATGCAAAAGAGATTCTCAGGTTTGAATATACTTCCTCTTCCAGCTTGCAAAATTTGCCTAAAGCACTGAACAAGCTCTTATAAATAGAAGATGGTGAAAGCAGCCCCACAAGGAAATACAACAAAGGTGGGGGTTTTTTTCTGCCTGTAAAAATGTCTCTTTTCTATAAAAGAATGCATGGCTACAGGCATGAAATTGAAAAAAAAATACTGTACACATGACAAACTTGGAAAGAGGTAAAGATTATTTTAGCATAGCTTACAAAGTGAAATTTGTAAGAATTGGTACTTAGCTTAATGCTAAGGGCTAACTTGTGAAGTCAGCGGTTGGCATCAAGAGAAACATTTGTGAATTTTTGCAGATTCTACAAGTATGATATGTTAAGATCTTAGCAAATGAAAAATACTAGCTGATCTGAGCAAAACCAAACGTGATTATTTCAAGCCTTTCCAGTTCCCGAGTGGTGGTCCTTTTTATTTTCTAATACTTCTTTCAGTAGTATTCATTGTGTCCTTTGCTTTCAATAGTACTCATTTGCCAGTGTCCACATACAATCCAGCTTCAACTAAAATTTTCAGGTATGGCTTTGTCTGCCTTATCTGAACATTGCCCTTCCCGAAGCACTTGTTTTGAATGGGAGCTATTCCCACGTTCTTGTATTTTCTTTCAGCATGAACTATGGCTGTGGTTTCTCAATACATTATTTTCAGGAATTTGCCTGTCATGCTCTATATCACATTAGTGAACTGATTTTGCTGAAAATGACCTGAGAAAAATGAGCTCTTTTTAAGTGAACTCAGTCTGATTCACTCTGAGGCCACACAAAGAGTTGTGCTGGCACAGCTTCAAAGTGGCATGCCATGCTGTGGGAACAGAGCAGTGAAGGTCCAGGAGTATTTGAAGCCAGTGTCAGCCTCCCCCCACGCCCCAGATACAATGTGCTATGTAAGCACAGCCAATTCCTGTATTTTAATTGAGCAGCGTTGCGTTGTGCTTTCTCTCATCTGTTCCATCTGCTCTTTCCATTGTTTACTTCCCTGATGTCTACATTTCCCTTTTATCACCTCCCCACCCTCTCAGGTTTTCTCCCCAGAATAAATCCACTTCTATGAAATCCACTGGCTGACATCCATATGCAAATTTCTGCAAACTCACTAAACGTACATTATTCAAATAGCCTCTGTTCCTCTTTACTGGGTTAAGCAGATGAAGACAGACACAAAAAGGACAAAGTACCTATATTTGCCTTAGCATTTTGCATACCTTCTCATACCTCCTCTTCTCCATTGCATTTACGCTTGATTAAAATACTGGTTTTGTTTCTTCACACTTACATGTAAGCACTAGTTAAAGCCCAATGCAATTCATCTTTGCAGCACATGCTGAAATTGAATATGAATTTTGCAGTCTTTACTCTGCCCTTCACTTCTCTGGTTTTCTTTATTCTGATCCCCTGCATCTGCTTTGTTCTTCATGTTTATTATGTTTTAATTCAAAACAAGAATGAAAACGTCGCTACTATGGGAAGCAAATAATTCCATTATACTGTTTGCTGGCACTGGCCCAGTAAGCTCACTGATGCAATTTTCCTTGAGTGAGCACTTGCACTAAAGTCAGTAGGAGCATTTCCATGAGTAAAGTTACATAAGCATATGTATATCTTGAGGATCAGAGCTGTGGATGCATCTTAGCTTAACCCTTAGCTCTTAGGGTTGTGATAACATGCAGGTTAAGGTCAAGTTCTTTGGTCATGATATACAGACTCCACCACAATTGAGGACTGCGGCCTGGTTGCTTTACTTGCTTCCTAACCAGTGCTATAAGGGTTTCATTCTTTCCAAGCTGGTATTTCTCTGAGCGTGATTACTATTGTATCCCTGGGCAGCCTTGTTACCATTCTTCCCTTGGGCCCATTATTTGCCGTCCTAGTCGCAAATATAAAAAAATGCATCCTTCCTATCATGCTTTTACACCGATAGGTATTATGTTCTCCTTTTCCCTTTCTGCAATCTTCTCTGCTTTTGATTACACAATTACAATTTACTCAATCTTTCCTTCTCTTTTAGTGCAAGGTCTCTGTTCTTGTTGCTCCTGCTCAAACCTTCTCCAGCTGGTCTAGAATTCCCTTGAAACCTGTAACCCACACCGAAACAGAAAATTGCAGGTAAAGCTGTTCTGACGAACAGCAGAGTGACTTCAGGCAGGCTGTCCTGTTTACACTGTCCTATACAGCATTTCTCTCTTGCAAGGACAGCAGAGCACTGCTCGCTTACGCCTGCTCTCTCTGTAACCCTTAGATGCCTTCCAAGTAGGACTGCAGTTTAGCCAACTGTATCCCGGTGCGTTGGAAGCTGATTGTTCCTGCTCAAGCAATGTTCATTGTATTTGTCTCCATTGCCGTTTCCTCCTTACTATTCACTTGCAACATCACTGAGAGCCCTCTCTTTTTCTGACCAATACATAAGGATCACTTTTCATTAGGATTGCTAGCTCACCCTGCACCAGTAAGGGCACAGTAATTGTTGTAGTTTTCTTTTGCTCCATATGAAAGCTTCCTTTAAAGTTTATAAACCAGTGGATTTGCTCCATCTGCCACTGAAGCTAAGCGGGGGCTTTGTGACTGATCTAACATCAACAATACTGGGTCTTCTGGATTACTATATTTAATCATTTCACCTACATCCTCAAACGTACTCCTTGAGTGGGTGGAGGAATCTGACAGTGATTAAAAGTCAGGGTGTGTCCCAGCCTGCTGATCAGTGTACTAGTATGAAGGAGAATTCTTACTACAGCTAAGTCCTGAGAGATAATGACTACCATGTGCCTACTCTCTTAATCAAACCTGAAGACAACAATTGAGGTCAAGCCATCCCTTGACTGGGCCCATTTTCACAAGATTTGTTTGAAAGGCTCAGATTTGACCTCTCTTCCTTCCACCACCACAGCCTAACCCTGCTTAAAATCTGAAGGATGAAATGGACCCACATTCTCGTCACCCTTCTGGTGGTGAACCATCTGTCATTTGTTACCACTCACAGGAGAAGAGCTGCACATTCACGGTGACCTGAGTGGCACCAACAAGAGCCGGAAAGTGCCTGTGGAAAGCTGAGGGAAACGGTGAGAGAAGTTGTAGGGGAAAAGGAGACTGGGGACAGAAGGCATGGCAGAGGAGGGGTGAGGAAGCAGTGACATGAGGGAGAACAGTCCAGAAAGGGATCTATATAGATGTAAAAATGTTTCTCTGTATTCTGATCTCACTTTTTCTGGACAAATCCTTCAGGAAAGAATCTCTGCAGGGATCCCTCTTGTAGAGTTTCCCTACAGCCATCACAGCTGTGCTTCTGAAGTTCTACTTTGCTGAGAATTTCCTACATCCCAGAAATCTAGAATGCCCAAATGAGAAATTAGAACCATCCAAAATGAAGGGCTAAACAGCATTAGGACCTGCAGACTCCAGCATCGCAAGCACTGGTTACACAATGGTACAAATTCTAACAGCTCCCATTTACAAGGTTAAAGAAATACTGATTCATGAGACTGGCTGACACCTGGAATGATTTAATCAGGCCATCGCTTAATGTAAATGACATTGACTCACATTTCCAGATGTAGGTGGAACTGGCAATTGTCTTTTCCTCATAATTGTCTTAACTTGCTTTGCTAGTTAGAAATAGTTTTCTAGGTTATATTTCAAATCTGGTAATCATTAGAGGTACATTCTTTCCATAGATGTTTGTATTTATAGTCAATGGGAACATCTAGGACAGAATTTGACCTACAAACTTAAACATGTAGCAGCAGCCTAGATAGAAAAAACTGTACTTAAGTCTGAACCAGAACTAAAGTTAAGATTGCTCGATAAATACATATATACACAAAATTTAAAATATGAACACACAGATTGGGGCAGGCAAGATTTTTATGTATTTTTTTCCCCCCACCCCTTAAGTATTTCTGAATGCTTGTCTTTAAGTAATCTTTTCATCAAATTTAATACAATGGCATTCTCAGAGATAATGGAGGGGAAAAAACCTTCAAATATTAGGATTTAAAAAAAAAGTTGTCATTTCCTAAAATGTTTACAGAAAATAATAGAAAATAACAGAAATAACAGAAAATAACAGGGAGAAATTTATGAAGTACTGTTCATCCTCCATTGGTTTTTCATCCAGTCTTTGTCTTTTTTATAGCCTTTGTCTCTTCTTTGATTTCATCCCTACCTTTCCTCTCATCCAAAAAGTGCTTAGACCATGCACCTCTTTCTGGCTATCTGCCTATTCTTTCCCAAGGCATGGACTTACTCCAGACAGTTGCAATTAAACAATACTCCCTGATGTTACAGCAATGCAGACTGACTGTAGTTAACCTGACTGCAGTGGCATGTCATGACTTTGACCACAAAGATTTGACCCAATTACTGTGACCCGACACACTTGCAATCTAGTACATCCTGAAGTCTCACAGCAACAGCCCCTGAAACCACTAGAGACTTATGTGAAAGCTGGAACCAAGCTGAACAAGACTGAATTAAACTCGGGAGAAAGACACTCGAAAAAAATGCAATTACATTACGCAGTTTAATACACGCTTACTCCCCTTGTTAGAGGATATTGTGTGAGATGTCCACATGCTTTTCAAGAACAGAAGTCTTAACAATCCAGGAGGAAATGACAGAGCTATCTATATCCTCTTCCGAATATTTATTCAAACATTAGGGCTGTAATGCATTCTGTGTGCTGACTGATCAGTATGTAGTGAAGCTCCACTCCACTGCAAAGTGGTGGTAAGGCAACGTACAGTGCTTGAGCAGATCCATGCAGTGTTCTGTGATTCTGCCCAGAACAGCGAGGGGTTACATGGCAGTGGCTGAGACAACAATAGAGGAAGGGTAAGGAAACATTTAATGTGGTCAGCCTTTGTCCTTAAGAATCACCTCGGCAAATCTTATGCAGCGGGGCTTTTTCTGGTGATTTCACAACATTCATAATATAAGGAACTCCTGATTTTGCTTTTTTCCCCCCACTTGTATAGTATCTATAGAGCAGCCTTTAAAATCTTCTTCCCCACCCCTTTAAATAGTAAAACATTTCCTTGCTCCATTAGCACCATTGGGTAGAACATTGCACTGACGTGGAACTTTTGCACCTGTGTGTTACTGCAGTCATACTGAAAGTCAAAGTCTTTATTCCTTGGAAATCAAACAACAGGTACGAGATAAAGCAAGGAAAACTGCCAAAGTGTCAATTCTCAATAAAAACAAAAACAACACGAAAAGCAAGCTCCTTGGCATTGCTCTTTGACTTTGTCTATAAAAGCTCCTGAAAGCTGCCTGCAGAAATTTAGGAAATATCACTCCATAATAGTTCAGGATCTCATCTAGTGTAGATTCTCAGCTCCATATAGGGCTGCACTATATTCTTGCATGCATACCATTCAGAATACTGCACAATTTTTGGACTTGTTTTGCCATTCTGTCAGTACCACTTTTCTGCTCTTGATGCTGGAAGACTTCCTGGCTTGGAATATGAACAGAAGAACAGCTGTAGAAGATCATAACAAATTCCATTTAGCTCTGTACACAGACAACAGCCTGCAGGGATGATGAAGAAGTGGTATAAGAACAGGATGGAAAGATGAAGTAACATTTCCCCGAAATAAGTCCTCAGTCTCTAATGTCATGATTCAGAGACTGCTTGATTTAAAAAAAAAACCAACAACAACAACAAAAACAACTAGTCCCCTGTGCAGTGCCAGTTACCAGCTGCCTTCCCCACTTTCCAGTCTTATAAAAGTCTGTGAACAAAGGTTCTCTCTGCAGCTTATCTATTTTTGTGTCCTTCACTGTTGTTCACTATCATTGAGAACAAGAGTTCCTAAACTGAAAATCAAATAACGTGCTATTTCTGGAAAAACTTAATTATCCAAATGCAAGAATATTCCTTATAAATCTCAGCAGTTCAGTGTCTTTATTCCAAAAGAGAAGTGACAGATAACCACAGGATCAAATTTTGCAACCTAGGATCTACAACTAGACTTAAAATTAACCGCTTAGGTCTTATCTATGAGGCCAAAATTAGCCATCAGATTACTTTGTAAATTGCTATCTATTCCAAGTTCATTGCTTGAGTGTCAATATCAATAAATATGTACTATCTAGGACAGTGATGAATGGTGACTAAATGTACCCTGGAAATTCCGTCCTGAATTTGAATTTCTAGTCAAATCCTTTGTTGTCTCAGCAAGTTCCAGAAAGTTATTTCTGAACTTTAGAATAGTAAAAATGTGTTATTATGGCTCTGTAATAACTATTTTTCCCCAGGATACTGTCTTCTGTGCTTTTAGGAGATAAAGCTGCATCTCCAGTGGAAAAGTGGACTCAAACAAAAAGGTGGGCTTTGCTGTGACTACCACTATTGATAATTCAAAGGAAGTTCTTTTAGGTAAGACTCTTAACTGGACTACTCTAATATCCTAGTGTTCAGAATAAACACTTAATTCTCTCCAGAAGTGTCTGGCATGCAGGCAGGGAGGACAATGGGAACAGCATCTTTTAAGTGATCTCTGACAGAAGTTTGAGGGGTGGAATCAGAGGTGTGGAATACCTGTAGGGGAAACAAATAATGACAGGGTCCACAACCACTTTTCAGAGGCAGATCAGCGAAAAAGGCAACTCCAAACAATGCTTTCACAGAAAGCTTAAAAGAAAAGAAGAAAATACAGAGGCAGCAGTGATAAAGCAACCAGGATACAGGCTCCCAAGAGACTTCCCAGACCAAGGGAACAGCTGGAGGGCTTGCTCCCTCTACTGGAGCATTGTAATGGACTCCCAGGAGACTTGCTAGTTTGACCCACTTTTGAGTCCACATCAAATCTCTTTGACTAGAAAATAAAGATTAATGCAAGGTCGATTACCATTGGTGGCTTACTATCCCAAGGATTTTTAAAAGGACTAAATATGTCCTTGCATATGCAGATGAAGGCAGAGATGAAGCTTTTGTTTTGAAAAGGAACAAAATAAGGCATACAAGTTGAAATTTGTATTTTTCAAATCATAATTCTATCAGTTCAGTCAAACTGGAATTCAGGATAAGCAAGCAGACCTTTTCAGTGTCTCATGTAATGCAGAAGAACAACTCTTGTTCCATGACCTTTGCTCTAGGACAGATTACTCGCCGTCATTCCTGTAGCCACGTATAGAGAAAACCACCTGCCTTTTTGAACTGTATGTTCTTGGCGAGTACAGCCTGGCCTTAAATACTTTGGCTTGTGAATACAGCCTTTTCCTACAGCAAACAGAGAGTAAACCTCTCCTAAAGTATTCTAAGATGAATACAACGTCACCGTTTAGTTATTTAGTGTTCGTGTTGGATAATACAAGTCATAGTAGCATGATGGATAACAACATCAAGAAACTGTGACTCAGACACTTGCTGACACAGCTCTAGTCTTGCTTGCAATAGGTTGTGGCTGAGGCTCCTCTTTCTCTCTTGTAGAATTAGGATAATCTTTGGGCTCTTAGACACTCTGTGTGACTGTGGACAGATTGCAGGATCCTGCACCTTGCAGCTCAGCTTTCTGTCTGCTAAATGAGAGTCAAGACAGCCTTACTCGTTCATGCCTTTTTACAAGTTATATTAACTATCTTTGGTGTGGAATTGGCTTCCTCCTGTACATAACGCCCAATATTTGGTACAAACTCCTCCAATTTTAGCTAAACTTTATAAACATAAAAGTAAAATTGTGAAATATTTGACTAAAAACTCTCCTAGATGTAAATTAATGGATTTTGTGGCCTCTCCAGTTCAAACAGCTTCTCATTTCCCCGTTTTCTGTCATCTCAGTGAACATCTTGATCTACTGGTGATCACCTTACAAATTCAATGGAGGAAATTGAAACCAGGTTCTGCAGCAGTGACAAAGAGGAAGCTTTCAAGAAAGAGCTACCATACTGCATAGGAGAAATAGACTTCACCGTTTCTGGGAAGAAACGTGGAAAGGTACAGAAACTGGGGAGTTTTAACCCTTTAACGCTGTTGCTGTTGTTCAGCTGTTGCTTCTTAGCATTAAATGTAGAGATTGTAATAGTGAGGTAACAACGTACCACAGTGCACGGCACCACATTGTACTCAAAGTAGGGACCATACCTTCCTGAACATGAATGTGATCTAAAATAAGTCCTATTAATATACAGAAATTGATCACTTGACTTGCACTGACATGCTACAAGTACGGGTGGAAGTATTTTCCTTTTTTTAAAAAAAAAATTAAAATCATGTGCCCAGCTTCCTTCATTTTGGATCATTTCCCTATGTTAACCTCTTTCTGCCAAAACTTAATCACTATGGATTTCAACATTTTAAACATGCTTTTGAGCCTCTTCAAGACTCTCCTTAAAGTTCTCTCTCTGTTCTGCTGATATGCAGAGAAGGATGTACAAGGACAGACCCAGCTCCTCACTAGTCCCTTGCATGCATTAGTGCTAGGGCAGAAGGAATCCCTAGGATCAGAAATCTGCCTTAAGATTTTGTTTCATTGTAAAGTCTTAAGCACAAAACCAAAATACATACAGAACAGGAAGAAGCGATAGATTCATGTAACATGTCCTTGAAAAACAGACAGGAAATCAGGCAAATATTTCAGCTAGTGCAGAAACAAGAAGCCCCTAAGAAATTTGTTGGCTTTGCTAGACTGTCATGGAAGTGAAGGCACTACCAGAAGAACAGCAGCATTAAAGGAGAGTGCAATATATCAGTCTGCAACACAGAATTAACCTGTGGAACTGGCCCAATTAGTGAGATCACAATTATACAGAAGCCTGCTAAATTCATCCTAGTATTTAGTTCTCTGTCAGGTCTTGGTCAAATAACTTTTTCTTAAATAACCAAGTTGATGATAAATTACCCTCTGCGTTCACCATGAATAATATCTCTACTGCATCCTAGTGTCGTTATTCAGTGTATTTTTGTTTGTTGAAGTTTATTAAGGTCCCAAGTACCATTCATCCTGGAATTATATTCGAAGTTATGCTCAACAAATGGAAGCTGCCTGCTCCCAATTTGGTTGTCTCTTTAGTAGGAGAAGAAGAAAATTTCCAGATGAAGCCTTGGCTACGGGACACCTTAAAAAAAGGACTTATAAAGGCAGCTCAAAGCACAGGTTAGTGCTTTAGGCTTTAAAGAAGGAATTTATATTCCTACTGCATTCTCCCACCTAGCATCCAGTGATCTTTTAATGTCAATGGGCCTGCTCACGTGATTATTTTTGGAAGTTCAAGGCTTTGCTGAATGCAACCTACAATTGGTATTTAAATAGCTTTCAAAATGAAACTTACTGTATTAGAAATAGGAAAAAAACAAGTTATTTCAAACCAAATTACTCTAGGCAGCCATTTCTGGAACATAAAATTACCTGAGGTTATTCCCTCAGAGATGACACTAGAAAGATAGCATAAGATGGGACCAAATACATTGTCTGTCTTTGGTGCCATAGCAAAATAATTTTTAAGAGAACATAGCAATTTGACTTCAACAAGAGTGAGTTTAGGTCAACAAAAAGAATTCCCGTTTTCTCCATTTTCACTTTTTAGCTACCAGTCACAATAATGTTAGAATAGTTTTTATTTTTTGAAGATTTTTTCTTCAAATCTAAGAGTTAAAGAGACTTTGTTAGTAAAAACAACCTACAATTAGGCTCAGCTTTAAACAAAAAGACCTTGGTAATGTACAGCACAAAGTAAGTCAGGTCACTTTCTCCCTGCCCCTTCACCTGAATGACAAGAGTAGTGAAAAGCATTTAAAAACCAAAACAAACAAATCAATATCTGGAAACACGCATGGAAGTGGCTTTCAGTTAAGATGACTTTTTTTTTTCCTCCATTAGCTTTATGAAAATACCTGCAAAACAAAGTGAAAATGTTTGTAAGCATTTCACAGCAAGCTCTTGGTTTAGCTTCACTGGTCCAGACAAGATCATAACAGTTTTGCTTTTTGTAATGAAACAACCCAGTACTGAAGCTCTTTTTGACACTTTTTGTAGCACACAGATATTCTCTGTCTCCAGCTGCCTTCTATACTTAAAACTGGACAGCGTGGAGGTCTCCAGTTCCTTTATGTTACATATTTGAAAAAGGTTGGTTAGCTGTTTAGCTAGGGTTCTCCAAATTATTTTTCACCGTTACAATACTGCTGTAAATCCTACTCTCCTGGAGAGTTCACTCTCCAACACACACAAGAACAAGAGAGCACCAGAGTAAGCAGGTTATGCCCAAACTCTTCTGCTCCCAGGTGATTTTATGGGATTGTTTAGTCCTTAATTCAAGCCAACAACTTCCTCCACCCCATCCCTGTCCTCTTCTCGTGCAACAACCAGACCTGCTCGATGTAGTGATGTTTCTGCTCATATTTAGACAGTAAGTGACTCTAGACTGGACACAGCATTCCTGATGGGTTTATTGACATCAGAGTAAAGATGGTAACATGGCATCACATGATGTGTGAAGCGCGTTTGCTTGGGCATGTAATTTCTTTGTGTTTTGCTTATTAAAGTCTTACATACTTTGTATGTATTTTAATTCTAAAAGTTGTAGTCCATCAAGACCTGTCTACAGTTTATCTGTCTTAAAAAACCCTTAGATCCAGTACTGCAGGTAATGTTACTTGACACACAAACACGTTCAATTATAAAGAAACTATCTAACTACTTTTTTTAAATACTTTCAGGTGCCTGGATTTTTACCAGTGCTTTACGTGTAGGAATAACAAGACACTTAGTGCAAGCAGTCCGAGATCATGCACTGGCTAGCACTTCATCCAAAGTAAGAGTGATTGCCATAGGAATAACTTCACTTGGAAAAATTCAGCACAGAGACATTCTAGACAACACAAAGGTATTTTTTGCTTATTCTACTCCTGAGACAGGACTGTTCAGAAGTAAGCTGCACCTTTACAAAATTTGGAAGCAGTAGGCAGAATAAAGTTGATATAACTTAAATACAAAATTGGAGTTCAAAGTGCGTTTTTGGGGGAGAAAAGAAATAAAAAGCAGTAAGAATTGTTAGACCTTCATGATTCTGTGCCCTGTGCAATTTTGCAAATATCCAGCAGGTGACAGCATTAGACATTAGCTCAGCGACCAGAGTAAGGATGAACAACAGGAAAAAATCATGCATCATAAGGTACCTTTAATATTTTTTTCCCTTGTGTCCACTTACGGCAGAAGCACTTACTCCAAGCTATTTCACAAATACTGTAAAAATTATATTTTCTTGGAACAAAACCCATAAATATTTCAGGACCAAGTTTTCTTAAGTAATCATTGAGTTGTTGTTTAATATGCAAAAACTTGCTCAACACAGCAGGCCAAAAATGCTAGCTATGCAGGATCATGTCTAGTTATTGGGAGCTCTAGGGACTTCACAATTCAGGTCAAAGCAATCAAAATTCTTGGGGAAAAAAGCAAAACAAACCCAAACCCCACGAATAAAAAACCTCACCCAACGAAACAGGTGCTGAAAATGTTAAGACAAGTTGATGCTGAATAGAGCTGGAGAAAAAAAAAATAAAATTACGTCATGACCTTCTTGTTACTGGATATACAGCCTGTCCTAAGCATACTATTGTACCTGTAAAGCAGGTGTGTAATTACAACAACGACAGTTCCTCTGTGCTATTTTACTTCCCTGCAGAAGCTAAGAAAAAAACGACAAACAGAGCCCTTTGAACTTGCACCTAGTTCCTCTCTCAGATAGGCTAGCAAGTACCAGCTAGCAATTCATTGTCATTGGGCTTCCCCTTTTCCAAGGACATCTACCTGTGTGCTCTACCAGATGGGACTCTTTAGCTGGAAGACTTTAAACTATTTGTGTGGCTGAACTGGTCCAAAAGGACCTCAGAGGAAAGAATTTGGTTCATTGCATTTGTGAGTTTTGTTCAGTAAAGTTGCTTTGGCACATGCAAATTAACTATTTCACCTCCCTCCCAGGCTAACTGATCAAAACACATCTGGACCTTTCCCAACCTGCAGCTACAAAACAAGTGCGCTGGTCTTTTTATTGCATTAGATTTTCTCTCCCTTAACTAGAGCCCGAATTCTTTGTCAAGGAATAGTTTATGTGGAGTGTTCCTGACCCTATGACTTCTGGCACTCCTTCCACCCAAAGACATTCTGGATTTTAGTCAGTAACTTTAAGACAAAGGAACTATAGACAAGGATGTTGATCTAAACCCGGTTCTCTTTATACTTGGCAGTAACACAAGGAGCTTGTTGTATAAAATAGAGCTAACAATCCACGCTAGCAAGGAATAAAACAAGCCCTGAAATCAGCGGATCCCTCCTATCTCTTCTGTGTTAAGGGTATGCTTTAAACATCACTTCCACATTTTCAGAGAACAAATAGGAAAATCCCTGAGGGCCTTTTTCAATTGGTTGTTGTGCCTCCAGGTCCTAATCAAAGGCCAGATCTTTGGCGAGTAGACTTAATGTTACATGGCAGCAAAATATAGGCACGCCCTCTGTCAAAACAAAATTTGAAGACAAATTAATCATGTCAAGAAGCTTTCCCTAGCAAATGAGAGACAGAGAGGAGGAGGTAGAAGGCATTTGTGGCACTTGCTGTTTGTAAAGTACATGCAAACTTACTGCTTTTTTTTCCTAGAAGAGCCTCTGATGTTCCTATTCTTCCCAGAGTTGCTGACAGGGAGAGAAGCCATCGGAACGTGCCTGGTTATAGTCTTTTTCACCTTGCTTTGAAGGAGATTTCTCTTCCCCAGTTCGACTGTATGCAGCTTCATTTCAGAAAGCCGCTTAGGGGCATGCTACGCAGTGTGCTCAACTCTTCCACTTGCATCATGAAGGAGCCTGTCCTCTGGGTCATTGTCGTGGTTTCACCCTAACCAGCAACCAGGACCACACAGCTGTTCACTTACTTCCCCCCCAGTGGTCTATGGGAGAAGAAGCGGAAAAAAAGGAAACCTCATGGGTTGAGATAAAGACAGTTTAACAGAACAGTAATGGAAGAAAAGATATAATAGTAACAATAATGATAAAAGAATATACAAAATGAGTGTTGATCGATTCTCCAGCCCATCCCAAGCAGTGATTGCAGATTCCTGTCCCCCTGGCCAGCCCCCATTTATATACTGAGCATGACATCTATGGTATCAAATATTCCTTTAGCCAGCTTGTCCTGTCTATGCTCCCTTTCAGTTTCTATGGAAAGAAAATTAACTCTCTCCCAGCTCAAATCGGGCCAGTTACTTAATGTTTTTATGTATTAGTAGCGCTGCTATGAGCTACATTCACTGCCTCTCCAACATCAGCCTTAGCCTTGGCTGTTTAGAAGAACCTGGATAACCCCTGGGCTGGAGTTCCCCCAGGATTCAACTGAGCACCTGCTCTTCCTAGCAGACACTGCCAAAAGCTGAGGTTAAGAAAGGCTTTACATGTGATCTGGCTCTTAAAAACCAGAAAATAAATCTCTCTGCCATACCTTAATGACAACTAGGTTACTTGCATACTTACACTGCTATGTCTAGGAAGGCTTTAACACCTGCCTGTGTCCACAAAATTAGTGGGAGGAAAATGCAATACACAGGCACAATAGCCAACCTGACACTTGGATTCTTGTTCATAAACAGGCTGCAAGAGTTGGAAAAGGGGAACGATAGAAGGAAATACAGATTTTAAACAATTGCTTTTAATCTGGCTTACTTGAAACAGGACAGTGATTATGAAGTTGGGATTGTTTAGCCTGGAAAAGAGAAAGTTGAGGGGAGACCTTCCCACTCTCTACAACTACCTGAAAGGAGGTTGTAGCAAGGTGGGGGTCAGTTTCTTCCAAGTAACAAGTGATAGGACAAGAGGAAATGGCCTCAAGTTGTGCCAGGGGAGGTTTAGGTTGGATATTAGGAAAAACTTCTTTACCAAAAGGGTTATCGGGCATTGGAACAGGCTGCCCAGGGAGGTGGTGGAATTGCCATCCCTGGAGGTATTTAAAAGACAGGTAGGCGTGGTGCTGAGGGACATGGTTTAGGGGTGGTTTTGGCATAGGTTTATGGTTGGACTCGATGATCTTAAAGGTCTCTTCCAACCCAAGTGATTCTACGATCCTATGAAGATGAAAAAGAAGAATAACAAGGCATTTACAGCCTGGCTTGCAGCTAGTAATGATATACCAAAGTGGATATGCAACAGTGGGAAAGACAGATTTATTAAGGAAGTAAGGAGAGCTTGGAAAAGTGTGTGTATGGAAGACCATAGCTAGTGCAATCCTTAGAACAAAAGACTATAACAGGGGTTCTGTTTTACCTAGACAGTGATTTTATGCAAAAATTCATTAGTAAATAATTTCAAGACACAAAACCCCTCATCCAAAGTAGAAGATAAGAAGACTGAACTTTCTAAATCCTGCCTGTCACTCACTTTTTTAGAGCAGAATTTCCAATTAAGAATAACCATTAGATTGCATATAACCCTGTCAATTAAATAAAGCTGCATTTAAATTGATATGGACATGTAGCAGCCTAACTTACCTACTGGGCTAAACATGGACAAAATGCCACTGTAATGAATAGGTTTGCCCCTGTTTAGACCAGCTGAGACTTTAGCCCTCCAAGACATTACAGCTCCATCCACAGTTCTTGGATGTCATGGGCTCTTTCCATTTGTCCAACAAACATTTCCAAAACCTCTGAATGAAAGCCTGGATTCCAGAGATGATGACTGATGTCACTATATTTTGTAGAGCCCAAGAGGGAAACTTCAGGAACTTCAGTTTTTGGTCCTGTCATATCTGGCACATTTCAGAAGAAACACATTATCCTTCTCTACACATTTCATAGGGTCTATTCAAGTGTCTCAACGGTGGTGTGCTATGTCGTGGTGCAGACAACACAAAAATGGAGATGAAGCATGTAAAAACATGGACTGTGTTTTGTAGAGAACACTAACATCTCTTCTCCCCTCTCTAGAATGAAAGTCTTGTACACTATCAGCCAGATGACAACATCCAAGGCCCACTGTATTCCCTGGACCACAACCATTCCCATTTTATTTTGGTGGATCACATAACACCAGATGAGCCAGATGGAACCACTAAGCTACGTCTCAGCTTGGAAAAGCATATTTCAGAACAGCGTACTGGATATGGTGGTAAGTAGACTCTGCATAGGCATGCTGACTTGAATAGTACTGATATTACAGTGATACTTGTGGGGCCCTGGCCTTATCAAAGGCAAGTCCAATTTCAAATTGGACAATCATCTACATAGGGAAGATCAAGTAAACACATTTGTCATTATGCAAGAGGCAGAACTAAAGTGACTTCTGAAGTTGACAAAGCTGCTCTTTGAACAAAAAAATCGTGACTTTTACCACATCTCCTTAAACATAGCTCAAGGCCGATCTTCAAAGCATAGCTCAGATTGCCTTAAAACACAACAAATGGAAAATAAATACAGCTTTAAGTGCCTTAACCAGTGGCTCTAAGAGATGGATGTTCATTGTTGTATACTTTTATCCCCTCTCACACACAGGGTCTTGAATTGCTCCCACAGTGGAAGAAAAGGCTTGTTTGAAAGCCCTCTGAAATATTTTAAGCCATATTTATTTCAGGATAAAATCTTATCCTGGGTAAACAACGTAGCATCTAATGGCCATCTAAATCTATATGACCTTTGTTTATAATGAGCACTGAGTATTGGGCAGGCCTCCTATTTGTGGAAAGAATTCAGTTTTAGTGCTAATACAATTACTTCTACCTTCCCTTTGTTTCTGTAATACCTGCAGGGCTAGCACAGCTGAAACAGAAGGGAGAGCTCACTTATTCGCACTTGTATGCATCAATGGAATATTCAATTACATAGCCCATAGTATGGTGCCCAGATGTACCTGAGAGCATGAATGCACCCGAAGAATGCTTATCTGGTGACTCAAATAGGAAAGACCACAGGTGGACTGTAATGGTAGGCTGAGGTTGCAGTCCTGAGAATTAGAAAGTAGCGTCTTTCTGCTTGCAAACCAAATCTGATTGAACAAATCTCAGTGGAACAATTTTCTGTCCAAAAAACGTCCATTCGTGAAACAAATATTTCACTGGAACGCACTGAATTCAGCGATATCTTCTATAAACAAAACCAATGTTGTTCACTTAAGCTCATTTATATTCAAGCTGAGCAAAGCTACGTAACTTTACTGAAGTAAAACACTTTAATAAGGTCATGCAGAATCTCCCTATTTTAAAAAATACCTAGAAGTCATTCAGAGGAAATTTTTGATATGTTGAATATTCTTTTCAATTAAGGACTTCCCACCTTCCCAGCATAAAGTCAGAATCTCCCCCTCCACCCCCCACCCCCCCTGCCCCTCATCCAGCTAAATTGGAACTAAATATATGGTAAATGAAGAATATTTGAAGCCATAAACATGTCTTGAGGAAACAGTAGTCACAGAGGTCACTCTTCAAACTAGAACATCACCTTATAGAGGGATGGCAAGGCTACGCCATTCACTAAAACAAATGAACTTATTTGCTAATCATGTCCTGACTATAGCTCAGTCCTACCTCATCCCTGTAGTGATCCCACAACAGATCCAACAAGTAACAAGTTCTGTACACTGCTCTGGGAGACCTAAAAAGGGAAACATCAACAAATTGTTTGAACCAAATGCCTTTTATCTTCCAACTGAAAGAGGCATTCATCTTGTGATGCTACTGTTTTGATTGAACTCTTTTAGGCCAATCTATAGTCACCTTTGGATTACAGAGTTCAGCATTTAAGGTATAAACCATCTAGAAATAAGTGGGCCCCTGTGGGAGGATGGCTACGGACAGGGGTGCCTACATGGTTTCTTCCCCTGCTGCCATGACACCTTAAATATTTCATTACCATTTCTTTTAAATTTATAAGATTACGTTATTAATAATCATCACATTAGACTGTGCTGAATGAAATTTTAAACTGTTCAAGCCCAGTAATGAAGGGTATATGGTTCCTATCAGCTCCTATCTGACTCATCTCACCCTAGTTGGTCTACACAGGCAGCCTCTTAATATTATTAAATCGTCCTTTTATCAGGCTTTTCTCCTGGGTTCCACTACACCTTCCTGCATGTGCTAGGCACATGCAGAACACCTGAGAAAAACGGACAGCTTTTAACTTCTAAGTGTATCTCAATATAAATAATGGTATCTGCCTTTCTGAAAACCTCACAATCTTGTCTTGCACCCTAATGCAGCTCCATTACTCCACTATCTGATCACCTTGCAGTAAATAAATAACTTAAAGTCAACTGCACACTGACATACAGAAGTGCCAATATCCATATTTTGCAGCTGAGGTGTAATGAGGTGAGAACAGACTGGACTGCTTGCCAGGGATCATGCAAGATGTCCGAGGCAAAGGTGCCTTTGTCCTGAATCTTAGACTAGGACCCTATCTACTAGGTCACAGTATTATTCTCTTCTTTTGCCACTTGCTTCTGCAATTGCCTGCGTTCTGGTAGGTACCAAAACAGCACATAACAGGAGAAGTATTTTCAAGAGGTTGGCAAAAACACAATAGTTTTGTGAAAACTTCTAACTTTTTAAAAATTAAACCATCTATTTCACAGGAACAGGTAGTATTGAGATCCCGGTGCTTTGCTTACTGGTAAATGGAGGACCAGGCACACTTGAGGTAAGCAGCTGTTTGCAACTTTAGCAAAATAAATTAACTGCTGCCAAGTAATTACTTGAAAATTTGGCTGGATGACAAACACAAGGATTGGCACTTTACATAAAGTCAAAGTTCATATCAATACACCATTAAGAACTGAATTTTGTTAATATTAAATTTGCCAGTATTTGTTTGGGAGAAATATTTCCTTTTGAATAGGCACCAGCTGATCACTAAAGCATCCATTGCCAGCTCATTCAGTGGGAAGAAGGAATCCAAAACCAAAACAAACCCACAGAAGCAAGCTCCAAATCGAGCCAAACAGAAATATTGTGCTATTACTCAAGATCACATACAAAAAAAGATGAATCATTTAGTGCTGCCCAGTAACAGTGAGACAACTGTCTCTGTGTCTGTGCCACAGAGCTCAGAGGAAGTACAAGACCAGGTTTGCTAGATATGCCATTTAAAACCATAGCATCCCAGTAGCGCCACATTTCTAGTGTTGTTTTCTAATTTCAGTTTCCAGCCCCTGTATCTTGTCATGTCTTTGTCAGCAGGACTACAACACACACTGCTATTAGAAATCTCACGGTTTAAACAAGGATTATGTCACCTCTTAAGCTTTCCTTTCAGAAGCTAAATATTGCAGTGTTTTCTATATCTTGGGTGTTGAAAAATCACGTATTACAACCTATAAAGCTCTTTTCAAAGTTTTAGATAACAAAGTGACTTGGAGACCAAAGGTGACTTGGCTGGCGCTGCCCTAAATTTACATGTGCTGGGAATGGATAACTGATTGCAGTTTTTTAGAATATCAATTTCTTAAATACAAATTGGATAATACACACAGAGGACTACTACAGTTGTTTAAAAAAACCCAAACCCTAAACTAAAAAAAACAACCCTATGCAACAAGCGAATCAGTAGTTAGATTCTTAGAGTCTCATTAGCTGCTTGCATAATTCCAGAGTAAGAAACAGATTAGCAGACACTAGTCATTGTTACAATTATGATGCCATAGCAGGGCATCATGCATGAGGCTTTCTCGACTCATTCTAATTGCACAAGTAATAGAATTATTAGCCTGTAACTCTGGTAGTTGCTACACAGGCAAATTCCCGATTTTCAGAACGTACTGCCAGGTTTAGCAGCCAGAAGAGCCTGGTGAGAACTGCTGTATAGTGCTCCTCTTGCAATTGATTACACTGAAACACAAACTGCCGGGGGGGTGGGAAGGGAGGAATTAGGGAAAAATGTGTTTTATGCATTTTTTTTGTCAAAATAAGGTTGCTTAGCTACTCAGCAGATGCGTCACGAGAAGTCTAGTCAGGAGCCTACACACGGACAACCTGCTACAGAATCAGAACAATCCTAATAGCTTAGAGGAGTCTGGACTGGCTCCATAGTGAATCTGGTTTAGGCACACACTTATTCCTAGTTCACAAGAAATCCTTCTTTTGAATAGCATTTTCTTTCCATATATGAATTCTAAAAAATTATTTTTTAAACTACAGAGAATTTTCAGCGGTTTGGAAAATTCTGCTCCCTGGCTTATCTTAGCAGGGTCTGGAGGTACCGCTGACATCTTAGCTGCATTCATGCACGACCCACAGCTTATCACGCCAGAAGCTGTTGAAAAGCAATTTAAGGAGAAATTCCCTGCAGAAAGGTTCTTGTGGAAGGACATTCTCCAATGGACAGCAACAGTGAGTTCCTATGTTTGATAATTACATGCATCACGTTCACAAGCTCTCTCCTACCATCTCTAGCTTTGGTAGTCCATTCAATACAGGTTCGACAAGAAGCTGCCCAGAAGTTTTGGGTTCTCCAGTGCTCTGAAACTAGTGTCATAGAATACCTCTCTAACATTAAAATCAAGCGCTCCGTTGATCATACAAACTACTTTGTCCTAGAGAATAAGCTGAACACTTAGGGCTCTGTTTTTCCTCAATTACTTCCTCAAGTAACAGTCAGCACCCAGGAACACCACAGTCCTTTTGGAGGATGTGAAGCATTATTTATACTCCACAGCTGTGGCTCTTGTGCAGCTGTGACAGAAGAGACCTAATTCATGATCTACAGCTGTTAAAGGAAACCCAATTGTGGATTAGCATGAATAAATTAAAAAGAATGAAGGGTGTTTAGAATTCATCCTATCTATTGTCAGTTATGTGTGTTCTTAAATAAGAACGACAAAACAGATACACAGATTTTCTTCGCTGTCAGTTATATGTGTTCCTAAAAAAGAAAGACAAAACAGATACACAGATTTTCCTCGCTCTTTGTCTTGAGGCACACTTGCTGGCCTTAAACCACTATGTGTAAGCGTTAAAGAAACAAAAAAGCGCTTTGACATTGTCTTTATGTGAAGATTGAAGAGCACTGTGTGCCTCTGAGAGAAACCAAGTCCACTCGACCTGACCCACTACTTACTCTTTGGAGTCCCTGCTGCAATCCTTAGCTTTAAAAGTTCCACATATTAATTCCATTAGGGAGAACTTTGCCAGATCACTAACACAAGGAGATGGAAGGGCATCTAGAAGCAATATTGCCAGATGCTAACAAAGTCTCAGTGCAGCTGCACTGTGAGAAAGAAAACTCAATAAATACAGAAGCAAAAGGAAAGAGTACTGTATATATCAATATTTGATGACTTTTACTCAAAGAAGATTTAGAGACTATGCTTTTAAATAAACAACCCTCAGAGCAAAACTTAAATGTCAAAGCAGGAAAAAGTAAATCAAAACTAGTGGTATGCTGGCCGCAGCATGACTATGAGTTAAATAAGAATGTGAGTTAAGGAAGGATCTTTTAATTAAAGCACTGCCCTGGTTCTCAGGATATCCAAGTTCCGTTCCTCCTATCCTGCTAGGTGATTTTGGAAAAGGCATTTACTCCCTCCTTGCCTTAGGACTGACTTATATATGGGAAACTGATAAGGTTTGTCTTCTTGCCAAACCTCAGCTTTACAATTAGAATGTAAGTTTTTGGGAAACATCGTATGGGTGATCTCCACTGGGGTCTTAGGCATTAATATATAGCAGCAGGACAACACATACAATGGTTTTTGTTTCAACTCCCAATAGATTCAGAACATTATTTCACACCAACATCTTCTAACTCTGCACAACTTTGAGCAAGACGGTTCAGAAGAACTAGACACAGTCATTTTAAAAGCTTTAGTAAAAGGTAAGAACAATAAACACAGCACAGTATCAGACTTGTTTTATTTGACTTCTTCTATGCCATAAATGTATTTAATTCTTGTCCAGAGCAAGTTCAGTTGGCTTGGATCAGATTTCATTTCTGATGTAGAGGTCTTCTGTTTGCTTATTAACAAATCAGCTCTGACAGTTACCATAGCTCTTGTAACCCTGCTTTAAACTCCCATTTGCTTTTTAATCTCATACTATCGTATAGTACTATTTTAATCACACCTTTTTTTCACTACTTGCTTCTCTTAGTAGTAAAGGTTATAGATACAAGCCATTAAAAAAACCAGAACAAAACCAAAAAAAACCCCACACAAAATGCAAGTAGACCTGGACTACCTTAGTTCCAGAAACAATACATTTCTCCTATAAGAAATCTCCAGTGTATCTTCCAAAAGAGGACATTACTTGCTCTGCCACCCATTTCAGTTTGTGTTAACTTGATTGTTTGTGTTAGCCTAAATTTAACACGGGGAAAAAAAAAAAAGACATTCTATTCCCAATGTGTTAATTGAAACAAGAAAAAAACCATAGCTTCCCTTTTCTGTAGGCCAGAGTCCCTCTTAAAATTCTACAGACATTAAAACTTAACATTTTAATATAGAATTCAGCTAGCAAAAATTGATATTTTTTAATATTAATATTCCTTAAGTCAGGAAAAGAAATGTTGTGAAGGGTTCCTGGTTAAGCAACACGCAGATCTATGATAGCTGAAGGAGAACTTGATTTCTAATCAAATTATCAATACTATATTAAATTAAACATGACAAGTGTAAAGTAGTGAGTTTATTTGCATTTCTTGTTTTTGTCAGCCTGTAAAAGTCACAGTCAGGAGGCTCAGGAATATCTGGATGAACTGAAGCTAGCAGTGGCCTGGAATAGAGTGGACATAGCCAAAAGTGAAATATTCAATGGTGACGTGGAATGGAAGGTACCAAGTTTTATTACCTTAGAGGACAATCGGTGTGTAATCCAATGTGTACTGGACACTGAGACATCTGATAGATGGCTTTAGTTTTTAAAACTACCTGCATTCTCCACTAAGAGACCAGGCAGTGGTAGTACGCTTCCTTAGGCTGCCTTTCTGGTCCCCTATATGATAATGGCTAAAGATAGAGGAATAATTCAGTGATCACGGTCTCTTTGTCGAGCTTTCTGGGGGCAAAAATCTTTCCCCCCTGCTTCTGTACAGACCTTTAAAGCAAACGTACATGTGCTTACGAAGCAAAAGCAGCACGCAAATATTACTGTTAGAAGATGGTAGGAAGAATGTTTCTAACTGCTGTATAAATACCCGGGGTGGTGGGTACCTAACATCACCCCAACTCCTACAGCATGCTACTTGTGTTGATATTTTTACACTAGTGCTTGCATAGACATTTTGTCACAGAGAAATGAAGAGGATTCTGCCTCTCTTTCTCACTGTACCCACTGTTGACCTTGTGGAAGACAAAATGTGCATGTTCTCATGTTAAATCTTACCTCCCTCCTTATCCATTCATGATTACCCCCCAAAATTTTTTTTTTTTTTTTTTTTGTTTCCCTTCATCAATCTAGTCCTGTGACCTGGAGGAAGTGATGATGGATGCTCTGGTCAATGACAAGCCAGAATTTGTAAAATTATTTATTGACAATGGAGCTAACATATCTGAATTCCTGACATACAGTCGTCTGCAGAGACTCTACTGTTCCGTTTCTCAGAAGTGTCTCCTCTATGAACTTCTACTGAAGAAACATGAAGAAAGCAAGCTGACCTTGGCAGGGCTCACTGGTCAGCAGCACAAGGAGCAGAAGGAGATCTGCCCGCTCTTCACTCTCAGCGAGGTCTCTAGAGTTCTCAAGGATTTTCTCCACGATGCATGCAAAGGTTTCTATCAAGACCTCAGACATGGAGGCAAGAAGAAATCTGTGAGTTACAACTTCCCATTATAGTCCTGCTCCCTTCCAGTTTAGAATTTGAAAAATTTTAACTAGGTCTAGCCGTTGGGGGTGGGGCAGGGAAGAAAAGATGAGAGAAACAGTCACTTCAGCTTCTCATTCCTTTTTTCAGCTCATTATTAGTACAGCCAAATGGTTTGCTATTTTTAATTTCAAAATTAAAAAGGAAAATAAAGGAAGTTTTAAGATAGACAGGTTGCGATTCCTCTATCTCTCCCTCTGCACATGGGGTTTTATGCAAGGTTTTACGGTACCTTGAACTAATGCTAAGATATGGCCTGTTTCAGGATCTGCAGAGGCGCCTGTATCTCTCTTCTAGCACAACTTCCACAGACCATTCCTCATTCTAGCACCTTGCATATGCAGAACAGTTTGTTGATCTTATTAGCCTCACATGTGTAAGAACAGATTAAATGAAAGATACATGGGGAATGTGAAGAAATAGATTTATGCTTACTAAGGAGTGATTAGAAATGAAAATAACAGTCAGCATTTCTCATACCGAACTTCAAACGGAAGTACTTGAAAGGACAAAGACTAGCAGGCAATGGCCATTTGCAATCTCAGGTCTGAAAATGGTAATCCTTGTATGTAAAACTATTCCCAGATTTATACTGTGTAGGAGTAGATTGAATATTCAATAATGTGCAGAACATAATATTTGCCTTTAGATCATTATAGTCTTGTTATTGAGTGACATAGCACAGAGCATGAAATAAGAACGATTGTGTGACGTGGCCCTGCCAAGCACCCTGGCCAACACATGACAAGGATAACATGTGATTGGTACCACTGTGGAATGTCTATAGTGCACTGTCGACAACTGTGCAATAGGTATATCATCATTTTTGCATTTTGACAGTGTATTTAACATTGAAACTTAATGTTTACTAAAGTTCTTGCAAGAGCATTGGAAATAAGTTTGGATGCATGATTTCAAAACGGAGAGCTACAGAGAAATTTCACTAACATCAGAGTTTTAGACAAACTAAACAATTAAACCCTTTGACGTTTCCCAAGTTCTGGTTTCGTCTTAAAACTGTTTAAACTAAAAAATAAATTTAATAAATAAATCCTCACTTAAGAACTTCAATCACTTTTACTGTGATAAAGGCTAGCTAAATTAATTAGTAGTATGGAAAGCTAAGTTTTGATCTAGTCAGGATTTCTTTGTTCACAAGGATAGACAATTTGGGGCAATACCTGTGAAGTCATTAAGCAGACTCCAGAATTACAAATTTTACAGAAATAAATGTTTGTCCCTGAAATCTCACTTACCTTTGTGGGATTTGGCAGTAAGGGAGCTGTAAATAAGGTGCAATTCAGATACCAGATCATATTGTCTACTAACTTTTTTCCTTTAAAAGCTGCTTCTCATGGCTGCCACCAGTGGCTTGAACCCATTATCATTGGCAACAGAAAAAGCACCACCATACTGGATACCAGTGTCACTGCTGCTAAATTGTGTGTCTTATTTCAAGTTAGGAACTAGTGGTTACAAAGACTAATGAGGCTTTTGGGATATCTTTGTCTCCTGCAAGGTTTTCAATGCAATTCAGTTGATTAAATAGCTCACTACAAACCGAAGGAAAAAACCAAACACCAACACCACCCAAAAATGCCATTAAAATAACTTTGAACAGAATCCCATAGTTTAAGTGATTAAAAAATATATCCTCAGAAAAATTCGTTTTATTATTAAAAAAAAAAATCCACTCTGCCTGCTTCTAATTAATACAATAGATATAAAGGCAGTTTTCAAATATACTTAAACTCAGAACTTGACCTAAGTTGCCGTACTTCCTCTGGAGAGTTTTTTAATCAAATGCTGAAGGAATAAGCAGTGTTCCACTTAAAATACTCCCTGCATGACAGAGATGTTTCTCAAAGGAAAGACTAAAAAGAGGGTATTGACGTACTCTATTCTTGTCCTGCACAGGGCCTTGGCGAGATTTATTTCTGTTGAAATAAAATGCCTTTTGTTCCCTTTTATCTGAAACCATGTCCTCTGTGGCAGTTGAGCAGAATCCAATATAACTGAAGGCAAGCTCAGGTTAGTTAATCACAGGTTTGTCTTGTATGATATTACACACCAGGGGTGAAACCCTGGCCTTAATAAAGTCAATGAGAGCTTTACCATCAGCTTCAATGGAGTCACAGTTTCATCCAGAATGTTCTCACACATATTGAGTTATATTGGGGACACAAGGGTCCTTTGATTCAGTACAGAATGAACTAATTACCTCTCGTTCCTACAGAAAAGAAAAAGAAAAAGAATATGAAGTAGCTGGCAAGGCCAAGAGCAGCTTAGATCATGTCATTTGCATGGAATGGGACTGCAGAGCGGGTTTTTAATTTCTACAAACCATATTTCAGGATAAAATGAATACAAAGCGAGTACCTGAGCCCTTGGATATGAACCAGAAAAGCAAAAACCCTTGGAGGGATTTGTTTGTATGGGCAGTACTTCAAAACCGGCACAAGATGGCAAACTATTTCTGGGCTATGGTAAGCTTTGAGCTGTAGCTACTTCAGGGGAAACATTGGCATATTTCAAGTGTATGAGGTGGTTTTTTGCTCAGCCTTGCTGCTCAGGTGACAGACAGGTTTGTTTCTAAAATACAAGATGTGGCATTTATTGGGCCTTTCATCCCCATGTGGCTCATGCCAGCAGGGGCCAGGGGGCCGCGCGAAGCGGGTGGGCAGAGCAAGCAGCACAGCCTGAAACACTGCTGGTTAAGTTCAGCTGCAGAGTTGGCCGTCCTCTTCCTTGCTGCTGATGACTCACCACTCTCAGCCCCAGGTCTTGTTCCTTGTACAATAGGTCAGTTGTTTGGATTCTAGCACGATGGAGAGAGAAGATGGGGCAAGAATGGAGCATCTTTAGCTTAAAGTGCTGAATGCATAGACAACAGCAGCACACTCTCAAAGGCTGAGCTTCAAGCTGGTATAATTGGCTCCTGTTTTACAGTCCTCCACAACCCAGGCCCTGTCTCATGCATCTGGAGTGCAATAGCCATATTGCTTCCCTACCCCTCCCGCAGAGCCAGAGACAGCTATCGGGCTTTATCCCTCAGCGTCCAGACCGCTGCGTGCTCTTCAGCCAGTGAGTGTGTGTGCACAGAAACACATCTACACCTTGCAGTGGTGCCAGTGGTGCCACAAGGCACCAGATGCCTTGTGTTTGTGGAGCGCTGTCACCAGAAGGGACTGTTCTCTGCTGCGTGCCACTGGCCTGCCTCTGCCAGCTGTGCTCCCTCCTTTCCCATACATCCTTATGCAGGGGCTCAGCACAGCCGTGGTCCAGGTATCTCGGTGCTGTGAGACCGCATTGCTCTATTTCCATAACACATTCTTCTCCTTTCAGTCTTTGACTGCTACCCCAAATCAGGCCCCTCTAATGTCAATCAAATGCAGAAGTCTCCAGCCTTATAAGGCACAAGAACTACCAATATGTGGTTTTCAATTCTCAAATATCACCAAAACTGTAATCTCGATTGACATTTTGATTGATACTTTGGACTTTCAAGTCTGTATTTGAGGGAAGATTCTTTGAAGAGCAGACATGCATGATTTTTTTTTATTTTTTTTGTTAGATGTGTTCCTTAGCAAAGTCTCCCCAGTTCATAAATGCTCTCCGTAAATGCTCTCCAGTGTATGGTAACAGCAGCACACTTTTCAATTCTCCAGGGTCAGGAGGGTGTAGCTTCAGCTCTGGCAGCCTGCAAGATCATTAAAGAGATGTCCCGCCTGGAGACGGAGACCGAAGTAGCACGTACAATGAAAGAGGCCAACTATGAGCAGCTTGCTGTTGGTAAGTTACAGCATCAAAAAGTGAAGAAGTAACTGCCATTGGAAGGCAAGCAAGTGAAAAAAAAATAGTTTCAGCTGTAAAAGGTCAGCTGTCATGAATAACTTAACAGCCTTGCAGCACAGGCGGTCCAAAATATTTAAATACTACCGACGGTGGACTTAAAACCCAATCATTTTGGAAAAATCAGTGTTCCAAGACTGGGCCCTGGCATGCATGGAGGAAATTACTCTCCTGTTGCATGTTGGTATTTTAAGCGTCTGATCTTAGTTCAAGGTGTATTACAGCGATGGGCAAGATAGAATTAACTAAAACGCTTCCAGGCTCAGAGCAGCCTGGTTTTCCTGCAATATCAAGCTTGCTCTGTAAGGGCCACTAGAGCAACAAGTTTTAAGGTTTGTCTTCGATGCTAAAAATAATTCGAGATTACCTCACCCAGAAAAGGACTAACTGCACTGCAAAGCTGCAGTGAGGCTCAGGCTGGTTTCGCAGCGCACAAACCGCCCCTCCCTACAGCACGAAGAATTCCGGCATCTGCAACGCCAGACCCTCTCCCCTTTGCCTGGTTTAAGATCAGAAGCCTGCACACAAGCTTCTCTGCTCATCTGACTTCAGTTTAATCCATCCCTGAAGGTAGCACTGCTGTGAACAGAGGGCTTTAAAGTACACCACGCTTGGAAATGCAGAGGCTTTTTCTCTCTCCCCTTAGAGCTAGTACATCAAGCAGCTGAAGGCTCATGCAGATATTGCTACATTATTTATACACAGATCACATTTTCCCCTCTTCTCACAGGGCCGTTATTATTTACAAAAAATAAAAGTCAGGTTCTCATGTAATCACAGGGCTCAAGTAATTTAGTCATGGAATTACAGGGCCTAATCCAATACACAGAAGTCTGCACCTTGGCTTTGGTAAGTATTAGATCAGATCCTCAATTTTCATTTCTGGCCTGGATAACACTGTCGCTATTAAGGAGAGAAAACATTCTTCAACATCAACTGCAAAAGAAGTCTGTATGTCGTCTTATTTTAAGTGAACTTGATCCTTTCCCCAGACTCACAGTGTAACAAGGTGTAAGGTGGCCAAAGAAAGGTACTGAGATAATCAAGTGAATCAGCAGAATGAAACAGACACAAGAAGTTGGATCTTGTCTAATGAGAAAAACTTGACTTTTTGGACTGTTTATCCTAGCTTCTGAGCTCCAGGACCAGCTTGTCTGGAAACAGAACTACACCACAACACTCTACCAAGTCTAATATTATTTTATGTCAAATAGCTATGTCTTAAAACCAAGGATTTGTTGGCTAGAAGCCAAAGCTGACCTGTTCCCTTTGATTAGTCTATTCCAGAGAGTCGGGGCAGCGTGGCAACTCATCCTTCAAAGTGTAAGAGGATCACCCAAGAGCTACAGTCTTGCTTGATGCTGCCTAAAGCTCTGCATGAGGCAGCTACAGATGGGGGCCTCTAACAGATACTGACACGTTGCCATGTTCTTATGCTTTCTCTAGAACTGAGAAAGAAAAATTTCTCCTCAGATCAGACAACAATAGGAAAAAAAACCCCAAAAATCAGTTAGAGGCCCCAGGCTGAGAAGTGAACATGCAGATAGCAAGAGGTGAGAGGGAGGTACTGAGAGATTTACTCCATACTTTCCTCCAAAGAGTGGGAATTTTAAAATTACAGTGCTTTTTTTCACCAAGGCAAATCTATTTTGTCAGCCCTCTGCTCCAACACACATACACACATGGACAAAGCCAGAGCAAGTTACTCTTGTGTCCAGCATCGTTCCTCTCTCCCTCCTACCTCCTTTTAGCTCTCCCAGGCTCTTCTCAACTACTTCAGCCTTGCAGAAGTCTCTGGTGCAGCAAGGAGCATCTGGCAGTGCTCAGGCTTCGCTGACACCACACTGTACCCTACACACATCACTCTCTTGCCTTACATTAACTTTTTAACTTTTTTCCTTTAAATTACAAGAACTGTTTTTCTATGTCTCCTTCATTTGGCAGAATTGTTTAGTGAATGCTACCACAACAGCGAGGAGAGAGCGTTTGCTCTGTTGGTGAGGAAAAATCAGTACTGGAGCAAAACCACCTGCCTTCAGCTGGCTACAAAAGCGGAGGCAAAGTCTTTCTTTGCACATGATGGTGTCCAGGTAAGTTTTACAGACCCTTCCCTCACCACCTCTACCCCCAGGGCCTTTAAGCATGGTGTTGAACACAGAAAAGGATAGCGCAGCAACTGAACGACATGAAATGTATTCCCCTAAGAGGCATTCTTTGGAGAGGGGACACTTCCCTTTCCCTAGCATCATACAAAGAGAACATTATACCACATCCTTGACAAAGCAACACAGTTCCCCCTTTGCCCTCCCTTTCATCCAGTTAGCCCACAAACCAGTGCGCTGAGGAGAAGGTTTAGCCCTTATTCCATCCTGTACTTTTTCTTCCTTCTTTGCTCACAGAGAAGTATCAGGAAAGCACTTTAAATCTGCCTGAGGCATAATGAAGCTGCTCCAAGATGTGAGGTAACTTCTTATTCAGATTGAAGGAAGAGCTCACTGATAAAAATTAAATCAAATTACTCTTTAGCTTGGCCTCACAACCTGAGTTCTCTCCACATACAAAAAGCTAAATTAAGAGTGATGGTGCTTTTAGCTCCCAGTGCCTGACTTGCACTTTCTTAGTACAGATGTTGCTTAATTCCACTTGACTTGCTGTTCTTTCCACTGACCTGTTCACAACTCTTTACATACTCAACAACATCTGCAAAAGGACACACAGAGTGCCTGTTTGCGCTGAAGTTGTGCCTGCTCTTCAGGTTTTCAGAGAATTCAATGTCTTAGGAGCCATGGAATATAGGTACACTTCATCTGCACATATGTTTTTGAGATGTTAAAGCTGTCTCTTCTTTTCTTGACTTTCAGGCCTTCCTGACGAAAATATGGTGGGGAGACATGTCTACAAGCACACAGATCCTGAAGTTAATCTGTGGATTCTGGTGTCCTTTCCTAATCTACACAAATTTAATAGCATTCAGGTACAAAAATAACTATTTGGGAGCAAGAGACAAGGGATGAAAAATAGGCCATAAAAAAATACCCAGACTCAAAATTTCTTGCCTAGGTGATAAAACCAGTAATGTTACCTCAGAGCATCAACAGGACTGCGCCACTATTAACCACATCGGTTTTCTATGGGACAGAGTAATTTGTGTGTCCTGTGATAGTCCTGCGCTTATAGTATTTAAAAGATCGGTGCCATGATTTCACAGAAATCACTTCCAAGCACATTCCACAGAAAAGCCTGTTGGAATTCTGTCAGCTCCAGATTCTACACAGTAACGTGTAGAAAATCTCCACGTATAGCACCATCTACTTCTAGATTTGGAGATACCTCGTTCAATCCTGTGTATCTTATCAAGGAAAACAGCCATCACAAAGCAGTATTATCAGCCACAAGCCTTGATAGCCTTAAGTCAAGCTTAAAAACACGGGACTGACATGAAAACAATTAAGATCTTCAAATTCAGTGGCTTATGAGATCTCTTTGTCAGTCTTCTGCAGGTGTAGCTTTGGAGTTTGTGATTTTCAGCTTTTAGTCACAGTGAAGATGGCTAGAATGTGAAGCTCTCTTAAAAACAAACAAACAAAAAACCCCAAACCAAACAAACAAAAAAAGCAGCCAAGATGCTCAGGCCGTCATAAGAATCCAGGAACTGAAACTTTAAAAAAAACCCTCCTGATAATGTGAGAATCATATACAAATCATCAGAATTGGCATTACGGAATGAGAAGCTATTATGAAATACACGTTTCTTAACTGTTAAACTACTTAAAAAGCAAAAGGAAAACTTGTTTGGTGCTGCTAACTTAAGATTTTCCTTCTGCCAGTATCACTAAAGATGCTACAAATTCAAGTAATTTAATGTGAAATTTTGGCAAAGTTTACCTGTAAAGTTTAAGTTATGTTTCATAATCAAAGTAAGCCTTTCCAGATTTCTTCTGTTGAGGACATTTTTTGCCTCCTTTCCCTGGGAACGCAAGAGTTGAGACCATGTTCCCTACTGCTTCTGTCATTTACTCTCTTAATTGTAACCAGGAACAGAGCACTGGGGTATTGTCTTCTAGGATTGACTGAGGAGTTTATTTCTGCTCAAATCCTAAGTAATTTGAGGAAACTGAGCATCCTGCTCCAGTTTTGCGAAGCATGCCAATTATCAGTTCTTTGAATCTTGTGGGTGACTTTGGCCTTTTCCTTACAAATAAACAGAATTTGCAGAAGTAAGGATTACACATTATTTGATAGCTTCTCAGTGGAGCAAATCCAAGATAAGTACATGCTAGCAGTTCTGTATGAATACCAATTTACTAGTAAAAAATTGCTAACCATCGTCTTTAAACTTCTGAGTTTATTTCCTTACAGTGAGGAAAAGCAATCAAAGAATGAGCCAGAGCCATTTAGAGAGCTGGAGAGTTTAGATACAGAGAGGACTCTGTTTTTTTCCAAGGAAGAAGATAGGTAAGTTTAAAACCATCACTTAATATAACTTTTGTGACAATGGTCAAAGAACAGGACACTTCTGGTGCCCTAGTGATCAGCTAATGTTCTAAGGAGCAGCTGAAGGACCAAGAAAGTCGTTACTGCTCAGAAAGTGCTGTGTCCTCTCATTATTGCTGCTGTTGCTCTCTAAAAGGAATATACAAGATAAACAGGGATATATCACTGATTTAAGGAGACACAACTTTACTTGTTCCGAGCAGGTGATTTCGACAGAACAAGGAATCTGCTTAATACCTGGGGAAATCAGAAGGCACTTTCTGAGATTTCATTCAGCTCGTGATAGTTGATATACACCGGGTTTAGGAACTAAGCCCCTATCAGGTTATTGAGCTGACCAAAAAGAAGGTTCTCAGCAAAACCTTACACCTTATTTGAGTGCATCACTACATACTTTCCTACAAAGGCAGCAACAGAAGGACTTACAAGCATCAGTACCTGGGAACTTAACATTAAGTCAGCTTCCCAACACTCTACTTCTCTTCGTTTATATTTTAAAAGATGGGCCCTGAGGAACCTGAAGCACAACAACAAACTTATGAGTTAGAGGGAGCATTACACAAAGGGGTAACTGAGCACAAAGATTATGTCACTCATGGTTGTACACAGATCTGCGCTTCAGAACTTCTGACTGCCACCCTATACCTCTACCACACACTCATCCCCAAAACAAGGACTTCAGTCAGGATAGGAAGACTTTTGATTAGCACAGTGCTCTTAATGGCTAAATAGTGCTAAATAGACCCTTGTATTAAGCATGTGCTTTTCAATGCTTTCAAGAAAACTTCAGAAATATGTGAACAATGGTAGCGAGGAAGCATCGTCTCTAGTATCTGCTGGACCAAGTCAGAGTTATTAGCTTCTATTTTTACCTCTGGCATTTAACTGCCGCTATATCGGAGAAAATCATTAGTTCTTCTCTCTCCTTCCCTAACCTAAAAAATAGGTGTAAAAGCATCTGTCTCTTGGGAGCTATTTGTAAGCCATGTCATAAAGCACTTCCATATCCTGAGTGAAACGTGGTTTGAACATTACATTGTGCATTCCAGTTACTATTATCTTAGCAATTTATTTTAACAAAGAGACTCTCTCCCTCCCAGATCTATTTCGGCATCTTACAGTAAAGCTGCAATTATTTCTTTATGATATTAGCCTGTTACAATGGGAATGTATTTTATGATGTCATAAATTGAGAGGTAGTACAGAATCAGGCTCATAGAAAAGACCAGCTGTGAGGAGAAACATTTCCTTGTAACAAATGTATTTAATAATTAGCAAGAATGTCAGGGGAAATTAGAAACCAGTGAAGAGCCGTTGTTTATTTTTCTGTGAGGTGGAATTGAAAACATACCCTAGTGTGCACATCCTTTGGTAGAGATCACGCCTCTCAGAGTCAGAATCACAAAATTAAAGATCCAATAAAATGCCTAGCTTACACAGGAGAGAAATTTATGTGGAAACAAAACCTCAAACTGAGATCCGATTGCTATCAAATACAGGAAACTTGCATTTTCTGCATAGAATAATTTCCATTGGCATTTTACGTTCCAAAACACAACAAAAACAACTGTAGATGTACAGGTCAAATTTCCCTTCAGTTATCAAAATACTTGCGTAATTCCACAACAGTCAAAAACTATCTTAATAAATAATTTATGAGGTCGACTTTTTTTGCTAAAAGACTTCTATATTACTTATTCTGCCATTTACTGTAAGAAGATGCCAGCACTTACAGTTGTGTAAGGGACTAAAGTATCCCTTCAGTAGTTCTGCCAGACTTCAGCAAGGATACTCAAGAAACATGCTTACTATGATCCAGCAGTTTTGAGACTGAGTCAGAAAAAGGAATTGTTTAAAGTCACAGCAACAACAAGAACTGCATGCAAGCACTGCAAGAAGTTTTTAGAGCCAAAATAATTAAGAACTGACTTGCAAACTACATTGACCATTTCCTTTTCTTTCCTATTATTTAGGATGATGAAGAACAATTAGGCCACTTCTCCCCCTTCCTGTGTATATTCGCACAGTGTTTGTACTATAGGCAGGAACCCAATGAAGTTACAAATCAAATTAACACAACCAAACTGAAATAACAAGAAGATGCATTTAAGTCTGATGTGACTCTTTTTTTCAAAACCACCTTTTTGACTTGAAATATTTCTGCTGTGGTAATGCAATTACTCTTGACTCCTGCAGCCTTCCTCCTTGCCACCCCCACAATCTGCCTGTTACCATCTTGCAAGAAGCTTTATATAGAATACTACTGAGCCTATTCCCATGAACTAATTTTAGGAAATTGTTACCAAGCTTATGTTCTTTTTGTTTTGCAGAGGAAATGGTAAATTGGAAAAGCAGAACCCTTCTGAAAACACAGCGTGGGCGACATTCATGTTGACTCGGTGGAAAAAATTCTGGAGTGCCCCTGTAACTGTATTTATGGGGAATGTTATAATGTACTTTGCTTTTTTGTTTCTATTTACCTATGTCCTCTTACTGGACTTCAAACCACCTCCACCTGAAGGTCCATCTGCTAAAGAAATTACACTTTACTTCTGGGTTTTTACCCTGGTCTTGGAAGAAATCCGACAGGTCAGTAACTTACAACATCTTAGTAATAACACAGTAAAACTTGAGGCAATATTTTGAGTAGATTTACAATCTGTATAACTGTAAGAGTTTGAAGATTTCAAGTGTCAGTGCAGTTTTGCACAGAAGAGCAATACAGAACTTACATTATCTAAAGCGCTCCACCTCTCTCTCCCAGAGCAAGCTCTTCCTCCCCCATATAAACCTGCAGCTCCACCTGTTTCTCCATCCTGCTCCAGTCATAGCCAAGTCAATTGCACTGCTAAGATTCAGGTGTCCTTCATTTTGCAAACTCTCTCTCTGATTTCACTCCCCAGAACTACATCCTCCCACCACAAATAATATAAGTCTTAAGTTATATTCTACACCTGGAAATACAGCAGGCAACTCTTCATCAACAAGAGATTCTTCTCCACTGGGGACTGTTTAAAAAGACAAGTAAATGAACTCAGATTATTTGTGGGTTTCCTAAAATATTTCTCAACTCAAAATATTTGCAGATCTGGTTTTGGTTTGCTTTTCTTAAAAAACAAAAACAAACCCCCAAAAAACAACTCCAAACTTCTCCATTACTCTCCCAGTTACTGGTTTTGGAATGTCCCCTGCTGAACAACCAAAATAATGTGTGAACAATGGTGCTAGTGCGTTGGCAATTGTGGGTGCATAAAGCTGTCCTCTTTAGATATGAAAAAGCAGTTAAAAATCTTTACCCTGGAGGAACAAATAAGTGTTCATTATTTAAGCAATAGGGACAGTGAAGGGGATCCCAGTTCCTTACAATTTATTTGAAATTTTGCAGCAAGGGCATAACCAGAGGAGGACATGGAAAATATTTGGATCAAAACCCATTTCATTATAAACCTGTAAAACATGAAGAGTGCCAGGCTAAAACCCAATTAAAGAACCCAACTCTTTGCCTAGATAGTCAAACGTGTACTCACTGACAATTCCAGCATACAAATGCCAAACCTGTTCATGCTGTTTAGATAGCAATGTCTAGAAACTGGATTTTGACTGGAAGTTATTGTATTGTTTAACAGCCCGATTGCTGACTTAATCTTAAATCAGGCCTCAATAATTCTTAAGGCTAATATAGCAAGAATAAAAAGATTTGATTTTTTTTCTTTTTCATCCACCTTTTGTGTTTTAAGACAGTAAACTGAGCTTACCTTTTCAAGCTTTTTTTCCTGTTAAACTAGGAATTTGGTTTTGCTCTTTGCAATGAAAAAGGAAACAGGTATTATGTTAAAATTCACAGTGAGATAGTGAAATGGGGAACAGATCAATACCAATGATTATTTCTCTTTTTCAGAGTTTCTATACAGATGAAGACACAACTTTAATGAAAAAATTTAAACTGTACGTGGAGGATAACTGGAATAAATGTGATATGGCGGCCATCTTCCTCTTCATAATTGGGGTAACCTGCAGGTATATAGCTCTTCCATGTGATGTGGTCAGCATCGATAGCAAGGGCTATGGATGTCGACTGACAGTAGAGTCTCATATGTACGTGAGGACAAGCTGTGACATTTACTTTTACAAGCTTTGAGACATGTTGCTGCAATAAAAGTCTCTAAAATTCCGTGGAATCATAGAAGTTCCTCCAGAGACAACAATAAGACGTATTGGTATATTCGAACACACATACAGAAAAGTTCTGCTGCTTTTTGTTTGTCTGTTTTGTCAATCAATTTTGGTCAATGTACAGTATCTTTTTTTTAAAAAAAGAAAAAAAATTCTCATTGAAGCCAGGACAGAGAATACAGTGTCCCTCCATCTTTTGGCTATTTCTCATCAATGGACAGATATTATGTTACATTCCTCTTACAGGCTTATGCAAGCACAGCCCTGAAGCGCTTGCCTTTTCCTAACTAGGCTATGCCTGGAAACTGAATGTAATATTTGAGAAAATACTTCTTAGCAGTACTTGCCGAGATCTGACATTTCATTTCATGTGTTCTGCAGGATGCTGAACTGGACTTTTCAAGCTGGCCGTACAATACTTGCCATTGATTTTATGGTGTTTACACTTAGACTTATACATATTTTTGCAATTCACAAACAACTTGGACCAAAGATCATAATTGTGGAAAGGATGGTAAGTGTGCAGTTTCTCTCATATAAATACTTGCACTTTCTAAAAAATGGAGAGTAGGAAGCCTTCTCTTTACAAAAGACATCAGTTTACCATCTATCTTTATTTTTTTAAGGCTTGTCCTTTTGCGTATATTCCCTTATTTATCATGAGTATTAGATGAAATACGTTTGAAATAGATCCTTCCGAAAAGCTCTGTGGTGTAATAATTTGGTCACAATTTACTGATCCTTGTACCTTACCTAACCATTTATCCTCAAACTGGCAAATAGAGTGTCTTTGACTTACTGCTCTTCTTCCTGCTTCATAAGCTGCGCATATTCAGAGCAAAGACCTCAGAGAGACGACAGGCCATTTACAGAAAGGCAGGGCCTTTACTGAATGGCTCTGCTCCACTTGGGAAAATAGATTATGGTATTTGCAAGAAGTGTGAAAAAAAATTCTGTGAAAAAGGATAGTTGCAAGTTTCCCACAGGCGTTTTTCTTACTTGTACTTTGTAGCTCCAAGTTACAATGAAAACATATTCGTACTTTGTGAGCCTATGTTGGAGAATGTTTGATAAAAGGTTTTTATTTATTACCTCTCTCCTGCAGAAAATGAGACATTAGGACTACAGTTACTGTGCTTGGTTATGTGTTGGTATGTTGAAGTAGCTTTTTATTTAGGCATGGTAATCCTCTAGGCCAATTAGCTCATGGTAACTGATTAACAGGAGTTCATCTAGTTGTAAGCACTATTACAGAATCTACAAATATTTGATTTGTGACTTGCAGCAGAACTCAGTAAAAGCCCTACAATCTAAACAAACCTATACATTGAATAAACATAACTACCAAGCTATTTGGAACGCAACAACTGGAACTCTTAACATGACATTTTCTTGGAGTAGCAAAAGGGTAAATGGCAAATAAATATTTGTTCCTGAACATTATCTAGCTTACAGCATTAGTACACTTTTATTGTAAGCGAACAAGTCAGATCTATAGCTCCCAACCCTTCCTTGCTGCATACCAGGCTAAACCAGGGCCTTGAACACATGCAGTGATGTGTCTGCGATGTTGGCATCTGAAGTCATATGAGATAACACACAGATTAAGAAGATGCAAATAAGAACATAAACAGCAGCCTAGACAAAACCATAAAACCTTTCATCTTCCCCCCACCCAAGCCAACACAATGTCTTAGCTTTAGTAATTCAACATCGAAGCTTACATCAAATGAAAGAACAGTGAAGGTTACTTCAGTAAATGATACCTTCTTGAAAGGTTCATCAAGGGGGTTCAGGCAAGATCATTTCCCTTAAACAAGTAAGCAACCCAAGATTGTCTCTTATTGTCCTTCTCCTTTTTAACTTTGCTACAGAATTGCTGAAACAAGTGTAGTAGGTGCTAAAATGGCGGTTTAATGCCAGAACAATGCCCGTTCACAGAGAGACTGCAGATTGGAAATAAATATTTCCAGACTTGCCACCACTGTCTCTTAACTATGATAGCATTACAGTCCTGCAGCATTGCTAAATTTTTAATCATCCAGAAAACAAAATAGAGTGGTGAAAGTCAGACAGACATCAGCTAAGCCTTGCCTGGTTTAGATATTGTGTTTCTTAATAGAACTCCAAGTAACATCCCGGAGGTCTGAAATACCTATGCTTTTGGGTAACAGCACAATCCAATAATCTAATTGAAATGAATCTAGAGTCCCTAATGAACTCTGTCAGATTAGATGGGAAGAGGATGAACCGTTCCTTTTCCACCAGGGAAAAATTATTGCACTTGACATACATATTAGATTTTTGGTTTTTTTAAGTAAGTGTTTTAGGATTCAATTACTTCTGCTTCGGTAGAGAAACACAATGTTTAAAAGCATGAAGTCCTGAAAACAATCCCTCAGATGCATTACTTAGCTTGCAAACCCAAGACAGAAGCTACCTGATCCTTGCAGCCTTCAACGTCTGCTGTATCAGTGGTTCAGTATTCATCAATGAGCACTGACTGTTACCAGGATTCACCGCTGCAGCAGAACTCTTGAAATTCACAGTAAAGCAGTTGATGATACTGTAAGATCCCACAGAAAATCTGTATTTAAAAGGTACAATGAGATTCACTTAAAAAAATAAAGTGCTTAATTTTTAAATGTTAGACGATTGAAAAGAACGGTTTTAATTTAAAACATGCCTTTATCTAAATGGGTCATTTAATTTAAATGAGCAATTTAATTTAAAACACGCCTTTATCTAAATGGCTGATCACAGGCCAGGAAAAATATGATACCAGCAAGGTCAAGAGAGGAATTCTGCGCACAGAGCTGTATCGTATTCCACCTCCTTTAACTGAAACAAGCTTGTAAAGGAATAGAATTTTGAGCTGTTTTCATATAGGAAGACTACCGTTCTTTGACTATGCTATTACAGTCACCTCCTCCTTTTCTCCCCTCCCCCTCTCTTTTTTAGATGAAGGATGTTTTCTTCTTTCTGTTTTTCTTGAGTGTGTGGCTCATTGCCTATGGTGTGACAACTCAAGCTCTACTTCATCCCGATGACAGCCGAGTGGAATGGATATTCAGGAGGGTGCTTTATCGTCCCTACCTTCAGATATTTGGCCAGATTCCACTGGATGAAATAGACAGTGAGGAAATTTCTTTCCCCTCTAGCTTGGCCATTTATAAATGCACACTTCTGCTTAGAGCATGGAATTCCTTCCCAGTATTGTCTTGTCTTTTTTTTTTTTTTTTTTAATCTTTGTTCTGCAGGCCAAAGCTTTCACATTACTGTGATATAAATAGTGTATTTGCAAAGAGATAATGTGCATTGTGGAATTATGTTAGAGCATAAGGGTTGGCCCTATTTAGACAAGCTGTCTGAAACATTCACATGAGGATTTGCAGTTTTAAATTTGCAGTTTTAATTTGCAGCCTACCTTCTTTCCCTTCAGTCCATTTCTGTTCAGTTTAACCTAGACTCAGATAACCCTGTGTAAACTGAAATAATAGCACCTCCATACCTTTTGGCAGTAGTTTAATGTGACAGTGTTAAAGCAGTACAGCTCTGCCCATAAGCAAGGACTTATGTTTTAGAATAAATATTGCTCTAGAGCATTTATTGACTCTGGAGGTAAAGTTGCCCAAATCAAGTAAAGCCAGTAGTTGCGTATGTGCAACATTTCGAACAAAACAACATAAAAAAATCATAAGACACAGAAATACTTGGACATAAAAGTTCAAAGGCAACATTTCCGATAGGTAAACAGGTAAAATGCAGAATAGGTAATCTCCAAAAGAAGCCAGAATCAGCGTGCTAAATGTCAGTGGCAATATCGAAGTAGGATTCAACCTATGCAAAAAAAAAAATCCCATAGGCAGAAGCAAACCGGTAAGCATTCTTTCATGTTCACTCTGCTTAATAAGAAAAAGTGTATGTCTTAGAAAAGCCAAAAAAGTCTGGATGAGAGCAGGGGTGTAATTCATCTCACTTAACTTTAAATTCTTAAGGTGTAAGCACGCACAGCACAACCCGTCACTCTTATTTCCATTAAAGCAATTGGAGAGAAACAAATATGTCTGCAACAAGATTCATCTCCTCTGGAAAAAGGCCAGATGTAGCATTCCCTAGAAATGTGTGTTTCTCTCCATCGAGACTCCAAAGGGCGTCTTCACCTGGATAAATAATTGGTTAAAAGACAGAGGAAAAATAGAATGAATTACACAGTCAAGTTCCAGAAGTGAGTCATTTGTCCTGGGGTTCTCTGGGGCTTATTCTGTTTAACATCTTTATGAAACGTAAGGAAAAGGAGATGGGTAATGAGGGGGACAAAATTTGCTGACGAAACTACGCTACTGGGTAGTAAAAACTAAAGCTGACACCTAAGAGTTGCAGAGGACCCTCACAAATGCTAAATCATCAAATTAAATTCAGTGTAGATAAATATAAGGTAATGCACTTGGTGAAAGCAGTCCCCAGCTGTGGTGAGTTTTGATATAACTGAATGCTCCAAGGAATATGATCGTGGGGTTATCCATAGCCATGGGGAAAAGAATTACTAGTGAAAAGATGGAGAACAAGAAAATAAATATCACTATGCTACTCTTAAATTTGTGGATTTAATTCATAGCTGGAGACAGGATGCGGGCCTAGATCTCTAGTCTGATGCAGCAGAACTGCTGGAGAAGGTACAGCAAAGGGCTACGAAGATGATTAGGGGGCTGGAACATCTTTCTTATGAGAAAGGCTGAGGGACTTGGGTCTCTTTAGTCTGGAGGAGAGAAGACTGAGGGAGGATCTCATCAATGCTTATAAATACTTAAAGGGAGAGTGCCAGGAGGAGGGGGACAGTCTTTTTTCAGTGGTGCCCAGTGACAGGACAAGAGGTAATGGGCACAAACTTGAACATAGGAAATTCCATCTAAACATGAGGAGGAACTTATTAACTTTGAGGGTGGCAGAGCACTGGAACAGGCTGCCCAGAGAGGTGGTGGAGTCTCTGACTCTGGAGACATTCAAAATCCACCTGGATGCCATCCTGTGCAACCCGCTCTAGGTGGACCTGCTCTGGCAGGAGGATTGGACCAGATGATCTCCAGAGGTCCCTTCCAACCCTTAGCATAGTATGATTCTATGAACCCTTCTTACTAATCTGCAAGCTCAGATGTACAATGTAGTTTAAATTTAGAATGAGGAATACCATTCCCAGCTTTTACTGAATTTTCTCCTTTAACATGCACACCAGCATGAGAACTGTGAAGACGCAAGTATGTGGGGGAACACAACTTTTAAATACTCAAAGATCGCTTGACTTTGGGAACTCAAAACTAGTCTAAAAATGATACAGCCTTTTCAATACAACCCCCTGTTGCTGAACATTACTAAAAACCCAGCTGCGATGGCCAACTTGTCACTGAATGAGCAGCCAAGTTTTGGAGGTCTACATTGTCCTAGGGCTGCAAACCTATTGCGCATTAAAGCAACGTCTCTCCATGTACATGACGTGATTACATTTCACAAAATTGAAGACATTGCATATTAGTCCACATAAATGATCTTTCAACTGCAAGAAATAGCTCAGTAGATCAAGCAATCAAATAACTGTCCTTTTAGGGTTAAGAGAGTCTCATATTTATGTTCCTGCTACTAGTCAACAAAGGTAATGCAAAAATAGTATCATAATATTGGGTTTAAGCTTTTAATGATTGTAAAATATTCATAGAATCATAGAATCACTTGGGTTGGAAGAGACCTTCAAGATCATCGAGTCCAACCATAACCTACACTACCAAAAACACCACTAAACCATGTCCTTCAACACCACGTCCACCCGTCTTTTAAATACCTCCAGGGATGGCAACTCCACCAGCTCCCTGGGCAGTCTGTTCCAATGCCTGATAACCCTTTCAGTAAAGAAGTTTTTCCTAATATCCAATCTAAACCTCCCCTGGCACAACTTGAGGCCATTTCCCCTCGTCCTGTCACTTGTTACTTGGGAGAAGAGACTGACCCCCACCTCGCTACAACCTCCTTTCAGGTAGTTGTAGAGAGTGATAAGGTCTCCCCTCAACCTCCTCTTCTCCAGGCTAAACAATCCCAACTCTCTCAGCCGCTCCTCATAAGACCTGTTCTCCAGACCCCTCACCAGCTTTGTTGCCCTTCTCTGGACACGTTCCAGCACCTCAATGTCCCAGAACAAAACTATGCTGCTGTTTATATGCAGCCAAGGTTTAATCTCATTTTAGTAATCACCATCATCATTGTCCTTGATTTGTATCTTAACAGTAAAGGTACTAAATATATGCTTCCATCCTTGTCACTAGTTCTTAAAAAGATATGTTTAGAGATATTAATTCAGTTTTTATTTGCATTGAAATAGCTATGGAATGCATTACTTCAAACCTCAGAAACAATTTGTAATTCTTGCTATTCTTTGTTAAAAATCAAAGATTTTCTCACCAAAATGTAAAGCATGTGTCTCCACTCCAAGAAATATATGCGGCAGTAGGATTTGTCAAACTATTCTTTTATTTCTCTGTCTTCCTTTGCAGCATCTCGAATGGATCACAGGAACTGTACATTTAATCCTCTGCAGATTCTGCAGGAGAACCCACAATCGTGTCCTAATAGCTATGCCAACTGGCTTGTCATACTTCTGTTGGTCATATTCCTACTAGTCACAAATGTTCTCCTTATGAATCTCCTGATTGCTATGTTCAGGTAAGAGCGATTTCAGTAATTATCAAGACAGAGGCTGCAAAGGTTGAACTGAATGCCCACATTTCCCACACTGCTGTTGCCTATTCATTTTGGAATACACTAGTAATTTTCCTAATGAATATTATTTGGGGATTGGTAGATAGACTTCTGTGATCATATAGTTCTTCAGTTTTCATCATCCTTACTCTAGTCACATTAAAGACAAGGAAAAAAGAAACCTCTTTTACTGTTCAAAAATTCAATTAAACATGCATAGAAGGATCAGGATCTCTGGCTGTGCTGCAGTACAAGCCTGCAGGTGCAAAGCAGCCGTAAATTTGGCAGACTTAACAGTGGATAATCTGCACATAGGGGAAATGCTTGATGTCAACACGGCTAATAATGATTCATTTGGTTGAAGAATTGATGTGGCATGTTTACCTAAGTGAAGTGGAATTACCTTTCTTTTTAAAAAAACCCTAATGCATTTTTTAACATTTGAAGACTGCAACTGCAATTATTTTAATATCTAAGAATTTGCATGAACTTTAGATTAAATAAACCTTACTTGCTGAGCTTGCTATTCCCTCTCTAAAGTAAATGTGGCACTAAATTTTGTAATACTAAGCTTTAGCTTGTTGTGGTAAAAACAGTTATAATACTTTTTTTCCCCCCCCTCCAATTACAGTTACACTTTTCAGGTTGTTCAAGGCAATGCAGACATCTTCTGGAAAATTCAGCGCTACAACCTGATTGTTGAATATCATGGCCGGCCTGCCTTAGCACCACCATTTATCATTATTAACCACATAACTCTGTTTCTCAGAGGAATCTTCAACAAAATGGAACATAAAAAAGAACATCTGGGTGAGCTGTTAACAAACATCTAACAACTGGAGACCCTGACACTCTCCTAGGACATGTTGCATAGGCAAAGCAGAAGAATAACTAAGATTTCCTTAAGCCAAGTCACAATTTGTTTTTAAACAAAGAGTGCCAGGAGATTACAAATTAAAAACTAAGGCTTATAACGTATCCTCTACTATAAACAGTTTTCCACGATGCATTTCTTTATGCATCGTAGGTATTACAACAAAGGTATCGGTATAAAACTGGTTAAAGGGATCTCATTTCTCAAGAGATAAATATGGATGTTTAACGAATATTTATTTTACTTGCTCCTGAATTTTAGTATTTAAGTACAGACAACCCTAAAAACATATACCAAGTCTAAAAATCTACCAGCATCAGTGGAATTTCCCAATAAAAAGACATGGATAGAGAGCAAGCAAGCTTAGAGAAGTAGTGGTCCCTTCAAAATTATAATCAAAAAGGCAGACGAAGTTCAGCTAATTACAGAAGGCATTTGGGGGCTTTCTATAGTGAAGGCAAACTTGGCCCATCTAGTTTAATAGTATATGATAATCAGCCTATTTACTCCTCATGCGCAAGCTGATAATGGGCTTTGGAGCAGAACTGTTGTCAGACTGGACCAATTCAGAAGCCACTAACTAAGCTTCCTTTCAGATACACACCTTCTGGCTATCAAAGCATACTGCTGAAGATTCTTCCCAAAATAACCCAATATTCTTTTTTTCCCCCTAAGAAAGCAAGTACCTGACTGCACAGGTTATAGTTTCAGTAGTGACTGGAGCATGCAGGAAATGTGCCCTTTTACCAATGTGTTACATTCAAAATACGTCTGTGAAATTGAGGTCTGTTGTTGGCTGGGACACTTCACAACAACAACAGGCTTCATACTTCAAGGTGGAGGAATCATTCTAATAAAGAAGTTTAAATGATAAAAGTACATCTGAACATAAAGCTCTGCTCATTAAATACTTTGGGGCCAAAATATGTCAGAAGTCCAGGAAGGTTGTAAGTAAGCTTAAATGGAACCACAGAAATTGGTCTGTGCTGTTCTTTATAAAATTAGTCATATCCAACTACAAAAAGGTCTATCGCCTTCCATCACAAGAAAAAAAAACACAGTAGAAAATACTTGTTTTATACTGCATTTTCATAACGTGACACTGCTGCAATGGCAGAGGGCCTGCAATGGCAAGACTTCATTATCCTTTGGCATAGCAGCCTTCCATTAAAGGCATAAGAGAAAAAGGAGTATTTTTTTTTCCCCCCTACAGAAAGAGATCTTCCAGTTGGCCTAGATCAAAAAATCATAACATGGGAGCTGGTGCAAAAAGAAAATTATCTTGTAAACCTTGAACAAGAAAGGAAAGAAAGCCATGAAGAAAGGCTGAAGGCCACATCTAATAAGTATGTTATTCTGACCCACAATAAGCGTACCTTTCAAGTCTTCAGCTTTGAATGAGAAACAGCCGGGTGCTTGTAAAGCTTACATGAAGAGTCTAACTAGAATGCAGTTAGGAAATATCCAGTCCATGAAAAAAACTGAGAAGCCACCATCACTACTATATTAGAAAAGTCTTTGGCACTCTTGAAGTATGTCCACTTAAAGACCTGTAAACTCCAGCCAAATCTGCAGCCAAGCTCAATGAAAATCATAATCGCCAAAAAATAGTGGAAGAATAGTTCCTTTGCTATACTGCAGTGCACATACCTCCATCCCCTGTAAGGATACAACACAGACTTTTGAATTAGGCTTTTGAATGGCTTAGACTTTGAATGGAAGTTTAAGATACCTTGAATTACGCCCAGCCCGCAGATGGAGAACAACAACTGTTTATGGCTTTATGGCATGAGACTACATTTTCCCACTAGAAATTAATGATATTTGCTCTGAAATTGTATTTAATTAACCAAGTGTCCCTTTAAATACTTCTCTAAAATATCTTCCCACTAGAGATATCACTTAAATTGGTTTCGGATTCTGAAGAAAGAAAGTGCTGAATTATTATTCAGCGTTTACTCTGAATGAGTAAATGTTTACTTTGTGTCCTTAAGTGAGACAGGGAAAGCAGAAACATCTAAGGCAATACTGAAAGCCAGAAGCTTTTAACACCTGTTTCAGCTCTTTCCTCTTACGATAAAAGTGACTTCACAAAGAGGCACAATGGGCGTGAAAGTTATCATAATAAGAAAGTTCCATGGAACTGTTCTTATGCTGTTTTCTTTCTGTGCTGTCTTTCGAAACAAAGCTCCGACTGTCTAACTCATGGAATAGCTGGAGCCCCGAACAGCGTACTTGAGTACATTCTCAGAAAATACTCTTCTCCTTCTGATCTACATAGACTCTTAATTCATAATAATTTGGAATTATTATGTTGGTTTAAACTTTATTCTCATAAGCAGATCACTGACAAACCCTATGAATGAGAGCTCAGTTGTTGAGATCAAGCCATAAATGTGTGTAATTGCTTCTAAACAAAGGGCACAGTTATAGTCTTTCTAGCTTTAAAGCAGACAGCACAGAATTACCAGCGAGGGGTCATGGCTCTAGTAAATTATGCGGGGTTTGTGTTTTAGGATTTCTTCTGAGGCTTTTCCTTTTCGCTCAGTGTGTCTGCTTTTTTTCCATAGGGTGGATAATTTGTCTAAATATTTCAGTGAATTGAAAGAACAAGAAAAGCGGTTTAAAGCTATGGAAGCCCAGGTAAGTAATATTTTTGTAGGCATTTATATCAGCTTTAAGATTTCACCACGTTTCTTTCATGTAATGGTGGTTTGGTAGACCCTATTTAGGGATAAAGGGAAGGCAAAAGGGATCTGTATTATTTCACTTTCCTTATTCTTTTCTCTCTGGTGACATATATATGTAAAGAAACAGTTCTGACCTCCGGGAGAAAGGGGGAATACAGCGTTTCTTGCTGTCTCTTGGGTAGTCTACTTGAGCAGTGTTTATTTCCTTCATTAAGCATGCTTCTGAAGGAAATGCTTCGTCTCCCCCTTTCCATTCTTTTCCTTTGCCCAACCTTTTCTTTCTTTAAAACTGGCAGCTTTGAAAATACCCATATTCTGCCTAATCTGACCTAGACTAATCTTCTTGGACATCAGTTTTTCTAATTTTCTTAGATACCAGATACCAGCATCTGAAAGGGAATTGTCTGACATACAAATGTGAAACATAAATAATAGAAGGAAACCCTATCTCGAGCTTTTGATGACAAACCCTTGAAATATAAACAAACATTTTTTTAAACAATCAGAAAATGCTCAGCATTACCATGTGTGACGTAGCACAACTGTTAATGTTTTCTTTGTCCCTAGAACTCTCCAGTGTAATTTTGGCCTCACTGAAAGTTCCTTATCTTAATACTGCCATCGCAGTTTCCCTCCCCTTTCTTATCCATTTTATGGCTTCCTGAAAAGTCATGAAAAAAATGGTCAGTGTTGACATCAGATACAGGTCCAACAGGAACACACCAGAAATGCTTTAATAAGTTTGTGCCAGCTTGAGATGATGCAATATACTCACAAAAAAGGGAAGGTATTTGATACAAATCTTACTCCGAGACAGTTCAACTATTTCTTAAAAAAGAAGAAAAAAAAAAAGTGGTATCTCCGATGCTGCTTCAGTCTGCTGCCTAGATTATCTTCCCTGCAAATTTAAGAACGGATAAAGTACTACAAAAATTAGCTGATGTAGAAATCACTACTTATTTTGTAGGTTTGCTACTGTACCGCTGTCATCTCCTCAATGGCAGAGGTTTTAACCAAAACCAACCTCTTGTGGGACCAACCAGCTCCGAACCACACATGTAAGTATTGAAAACAGCTAGGGAAAAGCTAACTAATATAGCTGAACCATTTAGTTTAAAAAAATGCAAGGGAAAAAAAAAAATTGGAGAAGAACCTCATAAGGAGGTGCATTACCTAGAGGTAATGGGAATATATACAAGAAACAGAATATTCATACTTCAGAGTGAAAAGATTACCTTTTGCAAAGTATATATATTTAAAAGCCTTGGGGAAAGGACTATCGCTTTGTGTGAGTTAGAATGATGTCACCCAACTTTAAGCATGTAAATAAGCATCTATTTGCCACAGGGTTTCTTGAGTCAATGAGATGGTACTAGCAAAGTATTACCCAAACATTTAATATCGATAACAATAGTAATGGTCAGAACAACAAAAAATTGAGCAAGCCTCCTACTTCATTTTAATCAACACAGCCCATTTGCCTTCAGAGCTGCAACTGTGCCAGTTAAGACTCTTGTCCTATGTACCAGGGCTCTGCTGTGTGGAGTTTAAAACATTGGAGACAGAAACAAGCTAATTCTCAGCCACGGCCAACATAACAAAGATTTTAGATCTTCTCCTTAATGATCTATTTCAGTATCTACCTATTACTATCTATTACCCAAAAAGCTCTCCGAAAAACGTAAACTGAACATACATATACTATATGGGAAAAAGAAGTAGCTAGAAACTCAGCAAAGTCATGACATGACAAGACCTCAGATCATTCAGACTCAAAGTAACCTCAAACTTGACTTAATTCTGTTAGAAGCTTACAGAACATATCTGTAAATTGCTTTGTTATCAACATTCCAGTAAGAAAAACTGCTCTGTAGCATAGTCCCCAGACATTTTAATACTGTAACTGCATAAAAATCAGAAGCTTAAATAGCTGAAAAATAAAGAAGAAACCTGTTTTTATCATTTACTGAGCAAATGCAAAGTAACAGAATCTACAATATCTTTTTATTGTGGGTTATTTTCAACATTTTAAAGTTTCTTAAGCAATTACTATTACGCGCCCCCTGTCCTAAGGCTTTTAAACAAGCACATGGCTTTTACAATCCCGTTAGGTGTGATGAATGCCAACACTGAAGTGCCGTGTTCAGATAGAAGCAAGAGAGAAGAGAGTGCGGATCAGTCCGAGACTGACATCACATACATCGATAATTAAATTTTACTCTCACTTCTTCAGATGAAACCTTTTGTCCTACCAAACTACTGTAGAAAATCCTTCTCTCTTGAAGGCCTAAAGCCCAGCTTTCTAAGCCTTTACACCAAGCACTCAACGTTTGACACTATTGAAGATTTCTTGGTCTTCCTCCTTCAATTTCTTGGGCTTTCTTACCTCCTGCTTGCACATAGCTTGGTCCTTTCTCCAAAACTCCATTCTACAAATGGGCTAAAAACCTCTCCCCTCCAGGATGACTCTACCACCTTATGTTCTAAATACAATCTGCCTTCTGCTCTAGATGCCATACCCTCAATCCCACATCAATATTGCTAATTTCCACATTTCTCTGTTCGAGGGAATCTCCCTTTTGAAGGGTGATCATTTACAAACTAAAAACCAAACCACTTCCTTGGCCAAGAAAGCAAGCTCGTAGTTCTCAGTTCCTTAGAAAGGAAATCAAGAAATAGTTTCCGCATGAAAGGGCCTGTAAAATCCATACAGTTCCTGGAGTTCTTACAACCCTCAAATGATGGCACTCACCATCTTCTCTTCCCACGCTGGCTTCTGCGAGGTATTCCTTTGCTGGTATTCCTTATTGAGGGCTCCTCGCTCATCTCCAGCAATTGGGATCTCATTGAGTGGACCTTAAATGCGTGGTGGCTGGCAGTCACTTTTCCAAGCACAAAGCAGGTGGCCCTCCCACAGCCAGAGCCCCAGCCTCCGCTGCTGTTAAAGGGGACTTTGCCTTTATGTATCACACCACATCTACATATAAGCAGATTTCTGATTTCATTTTAACTTTTTCTCTCAAAGCTCAGGGAAGAAAATCCCTTAGAGACTTTAAAGTAAGAATGCGCAGCAAGAATTTACCTACAAACTAGGAATTTGGACTGTTATTCAAATTATTATTACTACAGTCCTTTAAAGGGAAATTTCTTTAGAATAATATAAACAGCATCAGAAGGGGGAAGTATTGGGTTGTGGTCTTTTTTTATACAGATAAGCTTCAACTGGACCTTATTTCCTCATGCATGTAACACTGCTTCTATGCAACATAAATGTAGGTTGCGAAAAAGCTTTCTTTGTTACCAAAGGCAGAAAAAAAATTAAATCTCAGATCTGATAAAAATACCCTTCCAACATGGCTTTTTTATTAATAGATATTAAACTTGTTATGATGTCTTCATAAAACAGGCATTTGCCCAGTTTATTCAGCTGTGCCCGAGATCTCAGCAACCCCCTTAACAGTGATGGAATTTTGGTACTGTCCTACCTGTTCTTCACCCTAGGCAAGCAGAAGTTATAAATCCTGTTAAGTTTGTACTAAGCTACATTTTTTTGTTAGGAAATAATGCATATCTTACAACTAGCATGCCCTGCTCTGGCCACAGCTTCCATTCCAAAACAGCTATTTTAAATCTATTATTTGGAATTGTCATGTCCCAGTTACACACACTGGAACAACTGATGTATTTAGCAACGTCCCATTAATTAATGTGCATCAAACCATATACTCATAAGAAAATATATTCCGCTTTTAAAATTAGAAGGTGAATTTCAGACGATGGAGCAAAATTACTCATTTTACATTGCTTTCTGCTTCTGCTGCCAAACAATGCACCTATTCAAACACAAAGACCCAAATGATTTGGGCCTACCAAGTCAATTATCAGTAAGATGCTGACACCCCCGGAGGAAATAACCTCCTCAAATATCCTTCGGTTTGAGCAAGCAGTCTAGCAACAAAGATCACAAATTCTAAAGAAGTAATCTTTCACTGTACAGTTATAAATACTAACATCGGGGTTGGTTAATTTAGAATACTGGCAAAAAAATGTCAGTCCAAACTGACCTGAACTAATTTGCGTTTCAAATGATACCACCTTTCCAAGAATTCAATCTTTCAACCTTATTTATAAGATGTATTAACATTCTCTGTGAAAAACTACTACATTTGATATTCATTACAATGTGATTCATTGTACGAGGTGGTTCATCCTATAAGGTGATTCTTTAGATACTGTAAAATGATTGAAAATGTTAATTTTTAGAATCCAAAATATAAGATGTGAGGGAGAAGCTACAAAAGGGTAAGCTTAAGAGTAACATTCTAGATTTTCGACACAATTCTCAATTCAAATAAATTGAGTATTTGTTAGAACTCCTATAGCTGCATTAATCAGCATGATTCAAAGAGATGAAGAAATCAAGCTACAACTGAAAGTTTATTGAATTCCAAAGAACAAAAAAATATCCAGTTCTTGTACAAATTCCCCATTCCCACCAAACTCACGCACGGAATCAATGTGGAAGCAGTGCCACCTGGAAAGGACGTACAAACGTGCAGGCCAAGAATCATCACATCATACCAGTAAGAGGAAAAGCTGCTGCCCGACTTAACAACTGAAGCTGTTGCAAATTCTGATCTACGCTCAACATGGTCAGACTTTGTGAAAGCCATCCTGAGCGTGTCTTCACCAGGATGTAGCCAGAATTGTACCTCTCTGCAGGAAACATTGTGTTTTTTTAAAATCTTTATCATGAAACACTAAGTAAGCTAAATATTAAGCCAAACTTAATATTTGGGCTCTCCAAACTCATGCTTGGGCATCGTTGCATTTTCAATTTCAAAGGTAATGAGAGGATGTATTTTAAAAAAGCTTTCCTTGCTGGGACAGGGTCAGGAGAAATCACATCTAGTGGAAGACTGGGTTTTATTTTCATTGTTTAAAAATCTCTACATAGTAAGCTCATCATCTGTGTGGCAGTATTCTACAGGATTTGGGAACAGCTCTAAATTTGGGGGTTAGTAAGGAAGCGTTGGAGCCTTTTGTCTAATGCATCTTTTCCTTTGGTGCTCAGGGCTACTTCAGCTCCAGAGCAAGCCCCAGGGTTGCTCAAACAAACAAAGCACACTTTATTCTCTCCTGCTAGAGTGCAACTATCCTGTGCCCACAGACTTCTCACAAACCTGAAGTGTATTTTAGGTATCTTAATTTCTAACAATATAAAATGTCCTTGCTGGCTACAATGCAAACCGTTAAGACAAAAAGCTATGACATGGTTTCCAGACCAGAAAAAGAAGTCAGAGAAAAAAACCCAAACTTATCCAAAGACAATTCAAGTCCTTGGATGTCCCACTGTGCTCCACTCTTCAGGACTCTTCCCCGTCCCCTTCATCATCTACTTTAGGTCGGAAATTTTTCCTGTTCTTCTTCTTACTGCAATGGAATCCAACTGTTTCCACTGATGGCTCTTCACCTGCACCACTAAACCTCGCACTAAGCTCGCCTTCTGTATTCAGGTCCCCTGCCATCATGCGCTCGTCCTCCTCTGTTGCCTTCCCACTTCCACTACCTAAGTGTCCCAGCTCTACCTTATCCTCCTCCCTCAAGTCATCGGTCTTCTTAAGAGATTTTCCTTTCAGATCTGTTTTCATGTGTTTCTTATCATCCTCCCCTGCTGGTTTCTTTTCCAGTCCGTCAACACCCCTTTTTATTGGTTTGGTGAAGACAATCCTCCCAGCTCCACAGCTGGAAGGGTCCTGGTTGAAGTACGGGGTGTAGCTATCTTGGGTAGCTGAGTTTTTTTCCTCCCCTCTTTTCTTCAAACCCTCTAGAAATTCCATGGCCACTGCCCTGTTAGTCTTGTCAGTAGACTCTGAAACTCCATCTAGGCTGTATTTGGTCCAGCGCTCTGGGTGCGACACATAGTCAGGCACTGCAGACGAGGTTTTGGGAGCCTGCACTGGTTTGGCTTGTTTTCCCCGGCTTTCTGGAACCACGTTACTTGAAACCGTGGCTGGAGGCAAAGGACGCTTAAACCTCCCATCAACAACATTATCTTCAGGCATTGAGGGCACGGACAACTTGGCCGCCTCTTCCAAGCAATCAAAAATACTCTGGCTACGGAGAGAGAATGTAGAACTCATGCCCCTCAGATGGAACGGCTGGACAGGAGATCTGTGACTGCTGTTTGAACAATCAGGGGTCTCCCCTGCTCTGTAATCCCCATCATCTACAGATGGCTCCTCAGGAGATATTGTATCAACTTCCGCTTCATCCGCTAACCCCAAATCATCGGAATCAGAATCGCTGAGCGATACTGTGTCTGAGGGCAGAGCTCCTTCGTAGTCTGTGGCGCCACCAGCCACTATCCCCAGAAAAGGTTCACCTCCATCCTGATCTCCCATCTTCGAGTTATCACTCCACTGAGGTCTTTGCCGTAGGCCCAGGAACAGCTGCAAATACGGTTTTCCAAATGCCCAGCGAGTTTAGGGCCTAGAACACAAAGGAGCATAAAAAGTCAACTGTGAAATGAGAACCAAGTATGAGACTATCACTCTGTGCCATGCAAAATAATTACTACTGCGGTATCACAGGCTGCTGTACTTCAGCGATTCCTAAGCAATTTTGCTTGAAATAAAAACATTATTTACAGAATGAATGCCCATTAAAATTAAAGACTTACACAAGACTTAACACAAGAATATGAAGTCATTAAAAACAGCATTGCACACCAAATTTCATTAAAGGTTACAGCAGGTCCAATTACTAAAAGATGAGCATAAATTTTTTGAGCACATCGGAGTATCTCCTAACTGTCTCAACCATCTTCCAAGAGAAAGCGATAACCTCTCCAAATTAAACCCTGCATCTATCATACTGTATGAATGCACAAAACCACATGCTAATCTCTCACGCTTCCTTTTGGCCATTACAATTCTTTACTGCATTAGCTACTTTACCTCCTGTCCCAATAATCATCAAGTTCTGCCTATTATGAAGGATGCTATCACTGACAGAGGTCAGTGGCAGAGAAGCCACAAAAATATCAGGGCTGCAGTTCAGGATTGCTTTAAAGTAACATAAAGTACAAGCTCCACCCCTTTTTGGCTTTAAGCTCTCATATCATTACTACATTCCTGGAATCACAAAACGAGCCGGCTGAAGAAATCAATCCCACTGGATTAAGAAAACTAATTGCACATGCCATGCTTGTGCACGGAAACAAGGGGAGGGTGCAACCACGGGTCTGCAAGAGCTGGCCTTTCGGTCAGTAAAAGACAGTGTGATCTGAAGCCTGACTTCCAGCAGTGGCTGGAATACCTGATTCACTCCGCCACCTGCCTGAAGGGAATCTTGCAGAACCAAGGTGGTTGACGAACACACTGCTGCTTGCCAAGCAATCAGAAACAGAGCTGGCAAACGTGCGCCTCAGTTCAGCTCACAAAAACATGAGTTACAGAAACAGCTCTAGTATATTATTAGAATAAGCTCAACTACCTAATTATAGATAGGTTCTTTCTGAAACGATGCAGTAAACAGACATGGAAAGTCTGCAGTCACTCACTTTCTCTTGAGACTGAGTCAGCTTCCCCTCCTGAGGGTCAGTTAAAGCCACCAAAGATCTCAGCACTTCCACCCTAGAAAACAAACATTTCCATCAAGATACTGGAAATGTAGTTTTGAAATTAGTTTTAAAAATAATTCCTTCCCCCTGAATCAACCAAAGCTGCAGATCAGAGTTCTGTATCCGACACAAACTCATGCTAGTATAAAAGTCTGGATTTTTGGCAGAAGAACAACTCACAGCCTAATAAGGCACACACCACTATACTCAGTCTCCACATTCACATTACCAACATTATTCTGTAGAACAGAAGAGAGGTTTTAGGAAAATAAAACTGTAATTTGCACGTGCAGTAAACCATTACTAAATGAACAGTATTAAATGCAGCTAAAAAAATACAAAAATGATAGTTATGCATTGCAAGTACTAAATGCTGCAAAAAAAGAGACCATGGATACCAGAGTAGTGTTTTCAAAGAAAGGTCATATTCACAGTTAGGGCAAGGTTTTCGTGAGACATTAAAACACAGAGAAACTTCTGAAGAATTCAACAGACGGAGTGCTCTGTTCGCTCTGTTCCATGTAAAGTTTGGCTGTCTTTGACAGAAGGGATCTGATGACTGCTTGTGAAAACACTACCCTCACTGTAACCTTAATTAATTAATTAATGAGGAATAACCACCTGAAAATCAAACATCCTTCTGCTTAGTTATATAACACATTAACCACCACAACTCAAAAGAGACACGGAAGCGCATAACTGACCACTAAAACAGCCATTTTCAGATGGCAGTGGAAGTGTTAGTCACAGGCAGTGAATCAGGGTATCTCCGAGGGCAGTTACACAGAAAAAACTCCTAAGGAGACATTTTAGCCTTAACACCATTAGTAGCCACAAGTAGTGGCCCTTACAGCACACCAGACAGACTCACAGGTTTGTTATGGTGACGTGATCACAGCACAACTGGGACAGGATGGTGTTTCTCTGTACGGGAAGCTCCACATTGTACATTTCCATCCTGGTCCTTCTCAGGCTCTGGGCGTCCTCCCTGCAGCCTGCAAGGAAAACGGAGACCCCGCTCACTCCAAACCATGGCCAGGAGTCCGCCCTCATGGCAGTCAGCCCCTGCCCACCCCCGCGCCACGGTGCCCACAGAGGCTGCTAGGCCAAGGAAGATGGCGGCAGCCCCCAGGCCCAGCCTCACCCCTGCAGTGGGCCCCCCCCAGCCCGGGCCGGGGGAAACAACGGGGCCCGCGGCTTCAGCCCTCCTGCCCGCCGGCCCCCGGCCCGCCTCGCCTCCCCGGGACGGGATCCATGTAGATACACTCCCCCCATCTCCCGCAGGCCTCAGCACCGCCGGGGGCTGACGCGCTCCTGCAGCCCCCTCACCACACGACGGGCGCCCGGAGCCCCTCCCCTCCCGCTCAGCGCCGCGCACGGAGCCCGCCGGCCGCGCCGCCACCTCCGAGCACGCTGCGCGAACGGCGGGGAAGGGGTGGGGAGTTGGGGAATTTGGGGAGGAAGCGCCCCGTACCCCAGCACAGCACAGGCCCGACGCCTCCTCGCAGCGGCCGCCCGCCTTTCCCGCCTCTCCCCACCGCCCACGGCCGCGGCCCCCGCGCGGGGCGCGCCGGGACACTGAGTCTCGACCGGCCGCCACGGGGCGGCACCGACCGGCGGCGGGACTACAACTCCCAGCAGGTAAAGCGGCGCGGAAGCGGCGGGAAGCGGGATGGAGCCGCTCCTCCCCGCACCGCCTCCCTCCTTTGCGTCCTGGGAGATGTAGTCGCCCGCCTCTCCCTCGGCGGGGGACATTTTGAGAGCCGTGGAACGGGGAAAACATCTGCGGCCTGCGGCGAGCGGCGGGACCGCGGCTCCCAGGGTGCACCGCGCCGCCCGCTCGCCCGCCATTTTGCGGCCTGTGAGGAGGTGGGGTGGTGCTGGCGCCGCCGCTGAGGTTGGTGCTCCCCCGTGCACCCCGGAGAACCTGTGGTGGTGGCGGCGGCTGGGCACGGCGGCACTCGTGCCTCCGCTGTGGGGGCTGAGGCGGGGCGGCCGCCCCTCGGGTCGCCCGGCGCCGTGAGGGGGGCGGTGAGGCAGGCATGGGGCTCCTCCCTAAAGAGCCTGGAAAAAAACATGTCAAGAAGAGCTTTTTTCCCTCATCATAAAAACAGGGTTTGGCCAAACTTGAGCGGAACTGTCTGGGGTTTTGTTTTGTTCTTTTTTTTTTTTTTATTTTTAGTTTCTAACCAGAAAACCCCAAGTCACTTGGGGCATAAAACCAAAAAAAAAAAAGTTTCCATTTTCTGTCCCAGAAGAACATTTTTTGTGTGTGAGTCGAGAAGTGGAATTCGGTCTGAAAATGTTTTATTAGTGTTGGCCAAAGATGCCTGATGGGGTTTTTCTCCCCCCCCCCCCCCCCTTTCAGCGAAAAGTTGAAGTTTTCAGTGGAAATACATTTCCCAAGTGGCTTCAATATTTAGGCTGTTTACCCTGTGCTTAGGAAAAAAGAAAAGGCAAGGCTTGCTGTGCCGATGGGCTGCTCCAGCGCACAGCCCAGCAGCTCGCAGGGCTCCGCTCTGCTCCTTCCCCAGGCTCAGGCTCTCTTACTGCCGTGCACAGCCCTGGGGCTTCATCGTTCAATTAAATTAATGCCTACAAAGGGCCTGAGCCTTTACAGGTTGCATCTTTACCTCTTCAGCTCACTCCGCTCTGAAGGGTTTGCTACAGGTCTTGAGTATATAAGCAAAGCTCACCTATGCTGTCATTTTGCATCAAAAGAAGAAATTACCATGCAGCCCCACTTTGTCTGATTTTAGTGGCACTTCACTTTTCCTCCCCATGGCATCCCAACCCTGCTGCATCACCGGCTGCTTTGCCAACGGGGGTGCTAGAGCTAAGGCAGCCGAGGAGAGTTCACTGGATCCCTTCAAGTGGGGCCTCACTGTGAGTCACCCGTAACATAAACTGCAGCCACTTCATTTGCATTGTCAGGTTTTAAATATATACTTTTGCCTGCTGGAGCGTTGCTAACTACGGTAATTTATGGGACGAGGGCTGCGTTTGGAATACATTTGGCAGCAATGACAAGGTTAGCGTGAAATGTCTTCTGTCTGACTGGAGTTGTGCTGTAGTTTTAAAACAAGAGCTCTAGAGGTGTTTCCCTGGGTTTTTTTTTGAAGTATACAAATATGGTAGTATGGTCACAGGCATTCAGATGGGTTCCCTGCTGGAGGGAGGAAGAGAGGAAAACATGAGTCCTCTGGTAGGTGCGTAGGAACGGATAGGAAGAGTGTAGTAAATGGGCAAAGGGAGCCAAGAGTAAACCATGGGTGAAGGCCACCAGCGTTTTGTAGCACTGTCTAGGGTGCCAGGGACACACCTGGCATGAGCCTCTGGGGGCACTAAGGAGCAGGCAAAAACTTGCGGGGTAAGCAGTACCATGCCCTGTTTTTGTAAGGCTGGAGGCAAGCAGGGTATGCCACGGACTGGTGCAAACGATGGTGTTCTTTTGCTTTGAACTCTGGTTTTAAAGCTGGTTTAGGGGCTCAGAGTGGCAGAAGAGGGCTACACCACCTCTGCCATCTCCATCATCCGTGGATGTGGGTGCCTTCAGAGACAGGCCCCATTTCTCCATTTCCACAGGCTACAAGTTCTCCTTTTTTTTGCCTGGATGTCGTGTATGTTAATGACCGAGGTCACCTTCAGAAGCTGGCTGTACCTTTTTTCTGCCTTTTTGCAAAAGATTTAGTATCACACACTGCAGAGAACTAGGGATGAGCTGCTTTTTCTCTGGTGGCTGAGGACAAGACAGTTTGCAGCGGTGGATATGCTGGTGTGTTGGGATTTTCACTATTGCTTGGCGACAGCTGAAATAAAAATAATGAGTCAGACTGTGAAGACGAACAGATGGTAAAGCGTTCTCCCCTCTCTGGCCTGAGCTAAGGTGGCTTGAAGAGGGGTGGGGGGCTGGAAGGCGGATCTGAGCTGCAGCGTGGGACATCATCCAAGCGAGCGGGCTGCATCCGGTGCACGGGCTCCAAGGGGCCAGCTCCTTCGCAGAGATGGCCCCACGCGTCTGCAGGAAGCCAGCGCGTCCCCGTGTGTGGAGGCAGTGTGTGCAAATGCATACCAGTCTGAGCCCTGTTACTGGGTGCCTCGTGCTCCTTTCTTGCAAATAAATCTGTCGTTTGGCCCCCATCCGGTAACTTTCCGCTGCTCACTGGCAGGCTCCTGCTGCTTCTGCGCTCAGAGCCTGGGGTAGGCGCCTGGCAGGGACAGCTGGCCCCTCTCCTTGCGGCTATAGGAAAGTGGCAGGCGATTCCCCAGCAGCCGTCCAGATCCTGCGAGCGAGACAGAGTGATTGGATGCATTTTCACCATCTCCATTGTCCACAAGGAGTATGGAAGTTAGTCTGGTATGGCCACACGGCAGCTGATGCTCGAGATCCTGAGGGGAGGCGGGGAGGAAAAGGAGTATTTTCCTGCAGGCAAAAAGTAAAAGCACAGTAGTGATCGCTGCATTGTTGTCTGCTGGGAGAAGGCAGCCAGCCAGAATGGGTAGAGGATGAAGGAAATAATTGGAGTTGCCCTCTCCCATTTGCAGGAAAGAAAGCCTACAAATGGTCTTGAAATCTCCCATCTACCTTTTCTAGTTTGCACTTTCATTAGGTCCTGGCTCAGCTGCAAGGAGGTTTGAATTATTCCAGTGCTGTTTACCCATGTTGGTGCTTTTTTCCCCCTAAGGTAACTACATAAAATTAGCTCCTGTGGAGTGAGTTTTAATGTAGGTGGGCTATGAAGGTCTTTATCAACTGGATTTTTCACAATAACAGTGCGAGGACCTGCAGGGAGAACCTGTAACCCCTTTCCTGTTAGAGACACTGCATGTGTGGGAGGGAACTGAAGTAATTTAAGAGCAAAATTAATACTCTCTGCCATTATTTGAAATTTTAAAAAGAAACAAAAACAGTTGGGGGGTCTCTGTTGATTTGGATTTAGTTACAGGATATTTATCCTAAAAAACCTGTAATTCTTGCTTCTTTTTCTTTCTTTCCTATCGTTGGCCCCAGTATGCCTGATAACAGCAGTAGCCAAGGGCTGAAAAGAGGACATTGGAATCAGCTGAGGGCCTTGAAGTTAACATTACGAAAAAAACCAAACCCCTAAACTCCCCAGACCTCTTTAGAAAGTGACCATAGGAGCTTCATTAACCAACACAACTTTGTAGCCAACACAGGGCTTTGCATTTAACACCACTAACTGTTGCCAGAGGAGATCTTACCAGTTTACTTGCAACTGGCAGGCAGGGTGTTGTGTGTGCACCATCTTGCCTGGCCTAACACCAACACCTCTTTGGTACTCAGCAAAGCTGTGTTTCAGCCTGAGGGAATGCCCTAGCAAAGCAGGGCCAAGAAACACCTTTTTTTTTTTTTTTTTTAATAAAAAAAAGTGTGATTAATTGGAAATGTTACTTGCAACTACTGGCCTTGGAGCTGGATCACCTAAACCCAGTGAGAAAGGCCATGCTAGCATGCTTGGCTGCAAAGTTTATGTACCCTCTAATGTATCTGCAAGTGTGAAAACAATGTGGGTTTCAGTTATGCAGCAGTTTTAGCATCTGGGAGGTGTTTTCTTTGTGCTCCGGGTCTCTGGGCTCTGAAGTGAAAGCATTACGCTGCCTGCATCAGACAAGCTGCCAGAGGTCAGCTGAAGAGCTCACACCAGAACAACGATTCTGTGCCCTCCTGCTTAGGTTGTGCCCCGTGCAAGGTAATCTGGTGCTCCCCAGGCTGAAACTGAGAGGAGCGGCCAGACAAAAATACACAGATTAGCACTGCACCTCTAGTTCAGCTGCACAGCGTGGTACCTATGGGATTTGGGGTTTCTAGCCTGCGTCTTTATCACTTAAGATTAAGAGCTGGTCAGGTAGTTGTTTTCCTCTCCCCTTCTGCACCCGCTGATGGCAGATGTTCCCTGACTGGGGGCTGTATTTCCACTCTCACCTCCTCTCTGGTGCAGCCACAGCTTCCCAGCCCTGCTGGTAAACGAGGTTGTTAAAATATTCACCTTTTATTTCTTTCCAGAAGTCTGCTCTGTTGTCAGCAGCTTGGCCTGGAGCTGAAACTCCCTCCTCTCCCCTAACTGGAAGGCCCACGCCACCATGCCCAGCAAAGGAAATGTCTGTTCAGAGCAGGAATGTGAGCACAGCCGCTATCTAGCACATCCTTCATCACTGAGCCTTGCAAGTGGAGCTGGCAGGCAGAGGGAGGGTGCGGCCAGGATCCAGCAGTGAGGGTGCTTTCCTCTACAGAAACCTCTGCCATAAACAGCTCTTGCATGGGAGAGCTGCCTCGTTTTTTCCCCCTCCTGTGGGAATATTTTAAATCTTGGTTAGAGCTTAGACAACCTCTTATTAGGGAATGGACATAAGCAATTTATACATGTTAGTCCAGCTGTCTTAGTAGGAAACAATTAGGCATATTGCTACTTACAACGCAAATAGCCCAGAAGAGGCTTATGAAATAGAGCTCGCTAAAGCAAGAAATACCTCCAAAACTTTCTCATTAGAAACAGTCTAGAGATTTGGGTTTTTTTTAAAAAAACAGTTTGGGAGGAGGAGGAAAAGAATTCTACTGGAAAAAATCCCAGCTTGGTCTAGCTTAGAAAAATTCACGCTTGTATTTTTACTTTGTGAAAATCTTGTTTCACAAAAAAAGATTCCACAGTCATATCACTAGGAATCGGACATCCACAGTAAGGTCTCCAGTGACTGTCCAAGTTCTTCAGACCTCTGGAGAAAAATGTTGAAGAGAAGCATAAGCCAGGGTTGTTGGTACAATATGAGAACAAGCGGATTCCAGCCCTTCCCCCTCACAGTGGTTTATCTGTGGCCTCACATGTTCCTACACAGCTGGACTGTTGTTTTCCACAACTAACCCGTGTCTTCACTTAACAGCACCTTAAAGGGGCCTGGTTTGCCCAGTCCTCTCCAGCATCTCCGCTCAAGCGTCACATACAGCTCTATCTGTTTTGAGCACATCAGTGTCAATACTCAGACCTGAGGTGCAACCAGAGGGGACTGCATTTTGCCAAGGAAGGTTTATGATCCCAGCTACGCTTCCAGGCTGAGGTCCCAAGGCATACGCCCTGGATGCCAAACACGCACTGTGCTTTGCCAGTTTGTTTTCACTGTTGTTTCTCCCCCCTGTTGAACGCTAGCCCGAATCTGACAGTGACTCACATGAGCTTAATCCAAGCTCCAGAGAGGCAGGAATGATTTTATCCCCATCTGGAGCAACAACATAGCACCACAATCCAAACGTTTTAAGACATAAAACAAAGAGCATCGCATTCATGGGGAAACCACCTAGAAGGGTCAGCTAAGGACTGCATTCCCTGCAGCCCGAATTTTGCTTACATACAAGAACAAGACAACCCTGCTCCCTTGGAAGACGTGGCAGAAATCTGTATGCCATGGAAAGAAACAAGATCTGACAACGCATCATTAAAAATCCACTAACAAGGGGTTTTGCTTTGTTTCTTTTTTTATTGTTTTTAAATATCACTTTTTTTTTTCTTTCCAGAAGTCATTATGTCTGACTCCATTAACATTCAGGTAAACAAGTGAAAGAACAATAGATGGGCATGACCTTGTAGCACGGGCACAGCTGCCGGGAGCAGGGCTGGCCTTTCTTTGCAGCAGCTGAACATCGCTCTCCCTCGTCCGGCATTCCCTCCCTCTCCGTACCGGCACAGGCGATGGCTGGTGGCCACCACAGGACATCCGTGCTTCAGATGCAGCAAGAAGTCCAAGAAAAGGTAGAGAAAGGCAGGCAATTGTGGGATCACAGAGCTTGGCCTCCCCCCTCGCTCTCTGCCGGGCTCTCCCCTGATGGTGCGGAGGGGGCAGGCGGTGACAACAGCGGTGGCATTACCCTACCACCCACAAAAGTCAGACCAGCTCCCAGCCAGATGGCAGAAGAGGGCATTTTGGGCCATTTTCGGTCGCTTTAGGAGAAGCCCCTGGAGTGTGTACGGTACTGCCACCGCAGCCCCCCTGAATTTCAGCACCTATTTTGCAATCCACATGAGCTCCCCTGCAGCTCTGCCCCCCTTCCCTTGGAAAGGGGTGAGAAGGACACAATTGCAGCAGCCACCGCTGCCAGCAAGCAACCTTTTCGCCTTCCCTCAGCACCATTCTGGATGCGTCCCCAGCCTGCCCGCAGGCGCCCCCTCCCAGAGGCTGGAAAAACCCCATGCTGTTGAAGCCTGGTTCACAAAGCATCCTGGTGTTAAGGTTAACTGGCTGTAAAACTTCAGCGGTTCATCACACTATGAGAAATGTTTATTAAATTGATTTTTGTTTCATTTCTTTAAAAAAAAAAGGCAGAAAGAAGTTAAACACACTGCTTTGTGGCATGCTCCACAGTATGAAAAAATCTCAAGCATTCAGTTAAGCTGTCAGCGGCTCTGTTTGACCTTTCGATGTGGTCTTTGAACTTAGACCTGGACAGTTGACTCTTCCCCGCGAGCCATCTCTCTTCCTCCCTGCCTCAGCTTGCAGCCATTTTCTCAGCTGTCAGTAACCCAGGAGGATCCTTCATCCTTAGTTTGTATTTTGGGGGTGTGGAAGGGAGCAAAACAGGGCCCCATGTTGCACACACAAACATGCAGATATGCAGGAGAGGGTCTGAGGCAGGGCAGGGGTCCTACTTAGTGGTTTTTTCCTCTTTACCTCAGCTGGCTTTGGGACAACTAACTGGCAGAAGAGCCCTGTTGCTTTTGGATCCTGAGTGCTCACAACAGGACGAGTCCCCTCAGCCCTTCACAGCTCCCTCCCTCTCTGGTTTGTTTTAACTCAGGTTAAACTCCTCCTTCACAGGAGGCTGGACTAGAGGAGACCCAAGTGGGTGGTTTTTTTCTGTGAGGATTTCTCAGCTACTTCATCGTTCTTAAGTGTGATGGTTCCTCTCCGTCCCTCTTCACCCAGGGCTGACCCCTCCTGCTACAGCTAATGACCATGCCATCAAACATGGGGACTCAGCTACTAACTCTAATGCAAGCATTACCCGCTGCCTGCAAAACTCCTTCTGCCCCCTCCCACAACCTTCCCAGCCGCTGGCTGTTCCCCTCCCAAAGCACCATTCCTGCAGCAGCTGCAGGGACAGGAGATGGCCCAGGGAGCTGCCTCTGGAGCTCCCCACAGTGACAAGCCACCTCTGAAATGAGCCCGAGAGCAAATTGCAGCCCTTGCGGTACATGGTCTGAGGAAACGTCCTACTCTTCTTCCTCCCACAGCTCTCAGACTGCGTCTCCAAGTACCACTTTCTCCCAATTGCTCCCACCTGGGACAATCCAGACCCCTAAAGCTACAATGTCCAAGGACACACCTGACCTGCATCGAGACCCATTTGGTCTTCAAACAGAGCTCCAGCTACATGCACAGCATCAACTGAATACTGAACAATATCAAAAATACAGTATAAGGAAAGAAAACAGAATTGAAATGCTTAATGGCATATTTATACACATTTATCAACAGTCAACAAAAAAAGGTGGCAAGTTACACATCCATTCTGTATGCTAACAATCCCGATGCACATATATGTAAACACACATGCTTGGTTGATGCATATACATAGAGCCACATAACAGAGTAGATGACCTGAAGGAGCTACGCTGGGGAGCAGGGGAAGGGGTTACCTACTGCCAAACCTCATCTCGTTCTCGATGTGCACAACATGGACATTCAGGGCAGTGTTGCTTTAAGGCTATTTCTAAGGCTGATTCTTTTCTTGTCCAGCCCCTCAATCCGAAAATCTGTTGAAGCACTTCTTCCTCTTACCCAGCACAACTTGATATATATATATATATATTTACCTATATACTTTTTAAAGGCCCTATATACTAAAAGGCAGGAAGAGGAAAGGGGGGAGTAGAAGGGGGGAAAAGCCTCCACATGGATCAGTTTGCCCCAGTGCAGGAATTTCCTATCCCATGGTGGCAAAGGCCACGGCAGCCACGTGCAGTGAATAAGGTACTAGTTTAAAACGGGTCTCCCTCCCTATCCGATCTGAAGCTCTTCGTTGCAACAAAGTGGGAGAGTGAAATACTTGAAGAAACAGAAATATTCCTGAAGTGGGGAAGGTGATCGCTGATTTCAACTCCTCCCCTTACCTGCTTCAAGGTGGCAAAGAACTGAGAGATACTGTAATTTCCAGCTCAAGTGCCCATACGGCTAAGGAAAAGGCATTGCTTAAAAATATATATCTATAGAACTATACATATAGATCATCTTTTTAGAGACACTCTGATTTTATTACATAGCTCCTGGGTCGCTCTCCCCCTCTATCTACATGGTAACGGAGTGGCATACAACAGAAGCCACATACATCGAATTGGCAATCAAAGCTTACCAGGTCACAAGAAAGTTCAACTGGTGTGATCGAATTCCCTTGCTTTGATAAGCTGATCTCCTGCCATTGATGTAACTGGAAATGAAAGGTCTTAAAAATACACCTTTTTTTATTTTTTTTTTTTTTCAAAATCACGTTCTGACAGTTTCCCAGCAATGTTACAGTGTGCAACAATATGCTCTAAGTAAGGAAAATTTCATTGAACAAGAGAGTTATGCAAAGATGAAATTTTAAACATGTATGCATATGGCTGGGAACCCCCAAGCATCATCCTGCAATACATAAATGCAGGATTTCTAAGGTTAAGGATGACTTTTTTTTTTTTAAAGTTTTATTCTTTTTTCTAATATCATTTGTATGCAAGCATTAGCTTAACAGTGGAAACTTAGTACAGAACTAGACTCTCCCAAAAACATATGTCTATAAAGAAACACTGAAGGAGGTTAAAAAAGTGACTTAATTTTCAGTATATTTGAAAAACTGGGACTGAAATTCACCCCCAGCCACTGACCCTTTAATGTAATGAATCAATGGAAATGAGCCAATTTATAGAGTTATAGCCCCAAGAAAAAAACCCACAAAACCAAAAAGCCAAAAACATCCTCACTCTTCAGAGCGTAAAAAAATTTAAGGGTAGCTTCTGTTAAGGATTGACCTAGTGATGCGGACAGGTCGGAGAGGAACGTGCCGGTGTTTCCCCTGGGACACATCACACCCAGGTGACAGGGGCTGTTTCCCCTCCTCTCCTCTCTCCCAGGCTTCGGGCAGTCAGCCAGGCTTCCCTACGGACAGCTTGGAAAAGCCAGGGAGTTCAGGTGATGGTAGGAAAAGATGAATACAAAGGAACAAAAATGCTAAATCCTGCTTCAGCATCCAATTATAAAAAAAAAGTCAGTGTTGAAAAATAGAGTAAAAACCAAGGCAAAGTTTTCTGGTAACAGGCTGCAGCCTTCTCCTCTATACATCTTCCACCAATGTTATTTCTGAGTTATGGGGGGTGGGGAAGGGGGAGGAAGGACTTGATCTCCTGCTACAGCAGCTTTCCCCATCACACAAAACTGATGTGTAACTAACTCAGCCACAAGGATACGGCAAAGTTTTATTTATTTAAAAAAAAAAAAAGTACTTCAAAATAAGAATGATAAGTACTGTATGGTAATATTGGAAGTATTTATATACATAGTTTTCTTTGTCTTTTTTTTTTTTTGAAATGTCTCCTGGTCACTTGGTGGCACTTGGGGTCCCCTCTAGCGCCGTCTGCCCTGCTCCCCCCTTCCCCTCCCCAGCTCTCACGGCTCAGTAGACGGAGCTGTTCCTTATGCCACAGCACAGCACCATGCTCAGGATCATTTCGAAGATCTGTTGGGAGACACAGGGTGAGGCGCCGATCCGTACGATGCAGGAGCAGCCACCCCCCCCATCCCGAGATCCTCCACTCCACATAAACACTCTTGTGCCAGAGATAAGGGCAGAGATGCTGTGTCTTTGCTGCTGTTTTCATTAGGAGCTGGCCAGTTTGAGATAAGATGATGTTCTCCCCTCTCCGGCTGGCAGCAGCGGTGGCATGGCGCAAGCCTCCCGGCTGCCAGCTATGCCGTAAATGCTTTGAGATCCCTCTGGCATTACAGTCCAGCCTTTGTGCAGGTGCTGGGCTACCAGCCCACACCATCCACCGCTCCCCGGGGAGCAAACCCACTGCGGCAAAGCAAGCCGATCCCACTGCAGGGCCCAGTGACAAAACACAGGGGGCCTGAGAAACGAGCGGTTTTGGAGGCTGCGATGGCTCAACAGTCCTCTACGCTTCTGGATGGGGTTGCAGGTGGTCCTGCACTACCGCGCTTGCTGGCCACCAGCACACCCCTGGGGGCATTGTGAAGCCCTCTGTCTCCCCACATTCCAGAGCGGCTGGGGTGCCGAGGGCTGGCACTGCACACTGAGCTGCGGGCGCATCCGGAGGAGAGGGACAGACCCAGCCCAGCTAGAACAGGACCAGGGCACCCCGAGGCGGCTTTTCCCCATCCCATGACAGCAGGGCGCCACGCAGTCACACTTACCATGATCACGGCGACCACGATGGCAGCGATACCAATCAGGTACAGCTTCCCAGAGAACAGCTCATCAATTTTTTTGTGGCAGCTCGAGGACTGAAGCAGAGAAGCACGCCGGTCAGAGAGCCTGCTTTCCCCTCGCCCGCCCCCGACACCCAGAAAGGCAGGTCTGCTTCCCCCCCTGGTCCCGCTTGTGGTTCCCGAGTCCTGGCTCTAGGACTTCCCACCAGCCTTCCCCCCTCCCCACCTGTCAGCCCCCTCAAGCAGGAACAGCAAAGGAAGCACCAATGGGAACCTCCGACATCCCTCACCACCACCCCCAAATAAATGAAAACTCTACCTTTTATCTAATTCCCAATAAATCCCCAAATTTCCCTGGCAGCTGAGTATCCTCACGGGAGCTGTGCTGAGCGAAGAGCAGCCGTGCCTACCTCCATCACGTTTTTCAGTATGGAGCCCTTATTTGGGCAGAGGTCCTCTCTCCACAGGGGAGTGACAGCTCCTATCGCATTATCAGGACCGCAGCAGTCCAGCTACATGGAGAGAGGGAAAAACAAAACCAACAAAGCCCCACTGTTAGCAGACAGCAAACACTCATGCAATGCTCTCCCCATCATTAAACATCCTTGAAGCCACCCAAGAGCAAGGAGGCATCTTGGAGGGGGAAACAAAGGAGGGGGAATAACTCTCCAAACTCAGGTGTTTTTTTTTCTTTCCATGCAATGCAGCTGCCTCCTACAACAATCCCAGACAGGCCTGGCACTGGTATCCTGGAGGGGAGTGAACCCAGCTCTCTCTAGAGATTTTGTTTCCTGCTGAGCAGAGGAAGTATCGGGATTAGTTCCTCAGAGCAGCATTTTTCTTCCATTGAATTTTACTTAATCAGGGGTGCTGAGTTAAATGAAAAGAAACTTAATTAGAGCTGGGGCCAGACTTCCCAGCACAGCGCGAAGGGCAGAGTATCGAAGAGGGTGCGAGACTGTTTCTTGACGTGTAAGAACAGCAAACTCAACAGGCTGAGACCTGAATGTAGCATCATCTCCTTTCGACCCTCCTTTTCCCATTCATTTTCCTGACTCCCATTTTTAATTCTCCTTTTAATTCTCCCACATTTTCATTTCCTCTGGCTGCAAGAAACTCCTTGAGAGAGGAGATTTCTACATAGAGCTTGGAAAGCAGGCAACAAAATCCCAGTGTGGAGAACACACTTGATCCAGTTTACTCCTAGGCATCAAAAAATCCAGCGTTGCCTTCATTCCCTGCCAGAGCACTTGTAGTTCAACTTATTGCCTCTGCCTCGGTGGGGAGGATCAGTCTGTGCCGTGACAGTTGCTCCTCTCCACTTACTCACTGACAAACCACACGCAGAAGTTAACCGGGTGTAATTCCAGCACGCAGGAACCTGTCCATCAGCGGCGGCATTGGCCAACTGCACGCAGCCTCAGCAAGAGCGCATGGCAAGAGTGCCGACGTCTTACCGTTTCATGAAAGGTCTTCACCACAGCTTTCCCGTTGTTCGTCTCCGATTCTGCCATGAGCGCTTGTTGAAACGCTTGATCGTAGAACTGCTTCACATCTTTGGCTATCTAGGAAAGACAGGGGGAAAACTCCCTTTCAGCCAGGGGGGAAGGAGGAAACCTACTCAGCGGATGTGCCTGAAGGGGACAGGTTCCCTCTAATGGCACTTGCAGGTAGATGAGCAGTTTTTAAATAGATTTGGAGCCTGTTTATTTGCACGGGTGCATGAAAAGGGCCTGTCTTTCACAGGGCTCAAGTCCCTCAGCTGTAATGTGTCAAGAGCAGCAAATATTAAGAACCTCATCCACCAGCCAGTGGGTTCCAGCCAACGTTATCCAACGTGCTCCACGAGCTCTCTCTTGCAGGCAAAGACACCCAAGCCCCAGAGAGTGAACCACAAGATCTGAGATAGCCCTCAGCCTGCATGGATTTGGCTTTTGGGCTCAGGAATGCAGATACAGCTTGTTCTGAACCTTCTGACCCATGGAAACAAAGCAAGCAGGCAACACGCTCCCCACCATGGCTGCAGAGGTAGGACACGCTGGGGAAATCAGGCAGAGGTGTGGTCTGCCGGCAAGGCCATCTGTAGGTACAGGCACCACAGCCTACTGTCTGGCTCAGGGGGGATGGCAGGAATTTGGGAGAGATTACACACTAAAGCCTGGTCAGGTGGCTCTTTTGGGTCAGGAAGCTTAGGTGCTTTTAGATGGGTGTCAAACTCTGTCTGGGTTCCCACCTGGAGCTGGGCAACCCAGTCCTAAATGGTTATATGAGAAGTCTCATGCTTATTCTAGTTCTGCCACCTGGGCTGGTAAACTGCAGCCACCTGGGCTGGTAAACTGCAGCCACCTGGGCTGGTAAACTGCAGCCACCTGGGCTGGTAAACTGCAGCCACCTGGGCTGGTAAACTGCAGCCACCCGTCTGCTCCACAACGCAAAAAAACCCCTCAGTTTCAGGGCAACTGGCCTTGTGGCTTCTTCTCAATAATTTGGGAGAGAGACAGATGAAAGGAAGACATGCAAGAGAAGCAAAAGGAAAAAAAAAAAATACAAGCAAGCATGAAAGGGAAGGCGCTTTCTAGAACATCTGCTCTTGGTCGTGCAGGCTGGACTAGCACACGAGAAAAACTGCAGCAAGGAGGAGCCTGATTTCAATCAATTATCCCAGCATTTCTCCATCACTGTTTAAAAAAAAAAGCGTGCTACGGAGGGTGATGTTCTCTGATCAAACTGTTTGATTCTGGTACATGGGGAAAAATAAAATAATAATAATCCTACTTCTCGCCCTCCTGTATCTAAAGCATCTCCAAGAAGGCAGGGGGAGGGAGAGAGTGCCTCCAGCTACGTGCAACAGCATCCTGTGCCCACTTCATAGGGGGTGACTGTCCCCCCATAGGGCTGCAAACCCAGGTGGAATGGAGCCTCTGCTAAGATCGGCTCTCGGTGGCTGGGATCTTTCAGTGCTTTACTCCCAGCCCACATCGCTCCCGAAATGCCTCCGACAGAGGTGGGGAGAAGCAAGCTGCCTGCCTTGCGAGCGGGGGACTTCCAAACAGCCCATTCATCACCGTGGCTGTAAAAGCAGCTGAGGCCAGCAGGCTGCCACCATTCACTTTAAACTGCAAAATTAATTTTAAGTGGCTGAGCTCATCGCACTTGTATTGGCAAATCCTAAACTTTATGCTTTATGCTCCGGTGGCCAAGCGCACAGAGAGCTACAGCCACAGGGTCCCCTCCCTACTCAGGCTTCGCTTTTTTTTGGTTTTCAGTTCAGTCGCACATCTTGGACTCTTCAGGATGCACAAACTAACATCTGCAAGAGGCACAGCCCCTCTGCAAAGGTTAATTAGCTCACCAAAGTTGCTAGGAAACAGCACCCTGCCTGCATAATAATATGTTTAGCCATGGCGGAGTTTATTCCGATGAAGTCACACTCTCTCCAGTGAATGACTACAAGGGTGTTCCCATTCACGGCTGAGCTGGTCATCTGTGGTCGACATGCATATGAAAGCTGAGCAGGCCACCACCTACTTACGCAGCTGGCTTACGTCTCTTAGTAAAGTAAACACATTTCCTACTCTACCAGGGAGTCTAACCTTGGCTTTGAGCAAAAGCCATCCCCTTCTCTCCTCCAAACCCTCAACAGCTGAGTGATGAACACCCAGCCCTCTGCTTGCTGCAGCGTGGCCGTGGTTCCCACGCGCTGATACTTTTGCTCTTTGACACCAAACTCTGCATGTTTGCGAGCACACGTGACCATAGCCAAGGGAAGGTGAGCAGAAAGGGAAGGTGAAAAGCTGCAGTTTTCAGTCCTACCCTTTATCTAACCCTGTCCAGCCTGAGGCCCTCATTTGAGAAGTCCCTAGCAAGGTGTCTAGGACAGACACATGACTTCTACCCCTCACAGCATATTGATCAGCAGCGAGCTCGGTCCTGGCAGACGAACAGCCCCAAGTGGGTTATATGATACTGGCAAAGAGCAGGAAGCATTAAGCAATCCCGTCAATGCAGGCTTCCCCCGTACGGTATTCCCTCCCTTCGGGGCCACGTGGCTGGGTTCACTCTTTGCTCTTTGGCACCTAGGACGCGCAGATGGCTTCCCTTCACGACTTCATCCGTGAATCAGCTCACACTGTGACTGACAGTGTGGCAGCAAGAGGAGACCCAAGCGAGACAGGGCTATTTTTATTCCAGACATTGCACTATATACCGTAAGGGGCAGCTGCTACCATCAAGCGCTCACATTTAAAGTTCATCAGCCCGGCCAAGAGGAGTTAGGTGACCTGCCCGGATCACACCACTAATCCAAGCCCCCGTGACTCAGTCTGGGAGCAGCTCATGAGCAAGAGAGCTCGTGCTGGGATCTGCTGCAGTTCTGCCCCAGCCTCCCAGTCCCACAAACACAGGTTTTGGAGTTGTCTTACTTGGTCTTTGTTGACAAATCCCCAAATTCCAGCTGCAACTTCACAGGCAAACAGGATCACCAAGCAAGTGAAGAACTGCAAAGACAAATCAAGAGAGGGACACTTAATGTATCTGGCTACAGGCAAAAGCAGCAATTAGGTGGGTAGGGGTGTGGAGCGGCACTTCTACTGATGGAGGAGATCAGAGCAAGGCGTCACCTGACTTCATTTTATCTCTCATGCACACGCTTAGCCCAAACACACTTTCCTGTGACTCACTGGATGCCACCCCACATCCAAACTTCCCACTGAGACGGCTGAGCAGGGATCAGCAGAACCTTTCCCGCACGGGGACTGGCAGGGATGAGGATGCTCTGTGCACCACAAGACACATTGTTCCTCTTCACACGGTCTGCAAGGCTGTCCAAGACAGGATTCTTGCTCTGCCACGGATGCTCCGAGGACGGGAATTGCCAGTGCAGGGTTAAAAGCACATTTCAGCTGCTGCGGAGCTGCGGGGCGTCAGGGTGTGATTTATGGCCAGCTCTCTTGGCATCCACGGCCCTGCAAGGCTACTGCAGTTTTTTGCATAAATACTAACACTGATGTTTTCCCACAGTCCCACCCTGTTCGTGCAATTCTTGCACTCCTCCCTGCCACCCCCCCCAAAGCCTCCCTCCGTCTTTTTGTTCAGATCCCGGGAACACGTTTTGACGGTCGGTCTATTAGACTGGGAATGGGAAGCTGTAAAGCTCGTACATCAGAGTGAAATGAGAAGGCATGGACAGGCATGCTCCACACACAGCCAACATTACCTCTGCGACAACATCACCCTCAGTGACTTCTTCCTGGGAAAAGCCCCAAACTGGGAGAGTTCCCATGGAAGTAAAGAAGCAAGAGAGGTGAATGCAGTCAGGGGAAGACAAAGTCACAGTATGGGGTGGGACAACAGCCCCTGGATCCTGGTCGATCTCTGTTCCAGACACATTCAGCACGTTTTCTTCAACAACAGAGGAAATGGGAGTTTCCAGAGTGACCTGGCTCTCACGTGCAAGAGCAAAGGGTTATCAGCAAAATGGAAACAGGACTATTGACCTGACACCAGGAAAGGACTCCCAACGTCCTTGCGGAGTCCCCATACAACCAACTCCTATTTAAACACCTCTCTATCCCTGGTTCTCCAGGAACATCTTTGGTGGACATCCCACCTCCCCCCAAAGAATCGCAGCACCCTAAATCGTGTGTGCGATGCCACTGTAATTCTCTGGCTAAGCACTAGGGCTCACTCTTGCAGTGGTTACCCTCTCCAGTGCAGGATGGCTTATTTATCCCAGATTTGGAGGTACAACTTCCTGCAGACTCAGGTCTGCGAGCTGGCTGCAAAATGCCAGCAGTGCAGCTTGATGCTATGGGAACACAGTGGTGTTCCCGGCCAGGTGGTTGGATGTGCCCCAGCCCCTTTCCAGGGAGGAGAACCCACTCCATGCTGGGCAGCTCCCTCCTGCCATCCTCAGGTCGCACCACTCAGCTTCCATGCTGCCTTCAGCACGGGGTTTTGATAGTCTGGAGGTTCCTGGTACTTTCCCCTTTTGCAATAAGCCTATAGTCACTCCATCAGCTGGCTGCAGGAGAGGGGAGAGTGGCTGCTTCCCTGCAACACCTTACAGACGTTGCCTGGAAATGTCCTTGGAGCACAGTGGGAGCCTTGGCCAGCAGAAAACATCACCATGAGGCGTCTCCAGCCTTCTCTGGGCCAGCCAAGGTGTGAGCAAACACGGGCAGCGTGCAGCAGCTAGAGCTGCTAATTTCAGCCAAAGCAGCTGGTTTCCCTGTCGGGGCTCAGGTACTTTGTACCATCTGCCCTTCTAATCCTCTTTCCAACTTCAAGAGGGAGTGAGGGGTAATTCAGGTTCTGTAATCACTTGCATTAACAAAAAAAAAAATAATCCAAAGCTGCCAGACCTCGCTACAACAACCCCTGTCGGATTTGTGCACCGGCTCCTCCTATTCTCAGCAGCAGTGGTAATGCCTGCAAACTCCCACAGCAGCTCTCATCCACCGATGTTCAAAAGGGCTTTATAAAAGCTGGTGAGAAGCATCCCCTTCTTATTAGGAAACAGAAGCAACTAGAGGTGAAGCCATCTGCGAGAGCAAGGGAAAGCAGCTCCATTTCCCTCTGTCCCAGTTGAATCCACACTTGTGTCATTACACCACCACCAAGAATCTTCCAGCCCAACAAAGCCAAGTGCTGGAAAGTCCTTCCAATTTTTTTTTTTAATTTATTTTTAAATTTTTTTTTTTCCATTTTTTACCCTCTGATTTTTTTCTTTTTTTTTTCTTTTTTTTTTTTTTTTCATCGGGTTTAAAGCTGAACCACATGTGAGAACTTGCTTTAAATAAATGGGTCTCCCTTATCCCCAAGGCAAAGGCTTTTGGTGTGGCTATAGCTTATACAATTAAGCTCATCCTGTGCCAGGAATCCTGAGTTGCTGCCTCACATCAAGGACGCCTGTAGCACTTCAGTAATGGATTTTCCAGGATGCACCTAGACATCCTCACTAAGATATTGTGGGAAATCTTTGCTGTTTCCTTGTCCAAACAGATAAAAATAGTAGATGATTGCTTAAAAGAGCTGGAATTGCCACAGGCAGCCTTAAAATGGGGTGAAAGGGAAAGCTGTAGGGGACATCAGGTAAGAGAGAGAGTTTAGTGGGTGCCTGGTAAGACAGCGAGACCATGGCAGGGAAACAAAGCACAGGGTTTTTTTTTTTCAAACATAACGGAGAAAATGAATCTCCAAGAATTCCGCTGTTTGCACCTCTTCTGCTACACTGCTGGCTTCGGCCCCTGTCCTGCAGCCAGGCAAAAGCAGGAGCTTGCAGCGTGCCTGCCAGCTCAGCCGGAGCTCCGGCACGCCAGGCAAGGATGCCCTCGGCCAAACGCTGCTGCCTTGCTCCTTGCAGAGGTCAGCTAGATCCCACCTACGTGCTCCAGCATCCTCCCAGCCCCGTTCCTTGCAAAAGTCTCCAGCAAGGGAGGAATAGCTGCGTGCCTCCCGGCAGAGACATCACACTGCCAAGCGGCATCCAAAGCTTTGCGCCTCTTACCGTTCCCAGAAGGCACTGAGACTCCTGAATAGCACCGTAGCATCCCAGGAACCCCACAAACATCATGACGGCTCCGACCGCGATCAGGATGTAGATTCCTGCAAGGGAGAGTGAGAGGGAAACGCGTTACTGCAGAGCTTCGTACAGCAGCACCCTAGCGCCTGGCCAGACATGTTGGCTCCCTGGGGCCAGCTAATTAGGGGTGTACAGAATTAAGGCCTAGGAGATACAAGTAGAGGTGACGGCAGACATAGTAGAAGGATGCAACATACACGAGTCAGATCTCAAAGTGTTTGAAACTGCTGACACTGAAACTTCAAAACCCCATCACTCCCCAAACCAGAGGAAACACAGAGAGAGCTCGAGCACTGACAGGCAGAGGATGCAGCAGGCAACACAAAGGCTTTACAGCATCCTCAGCGCTGCAGTGTGGGAGTTCCCATGGCATACACACTGTTTTCAATATTTAAGCAGAGGAGATGAAAATTACTAGTTAGCATACCTTTTAAAGTAAGCAATAAGGTTTATTTATATTAAACATCATCTGAATATTTATCCAGCTAACATTTTAAAGGGGAAAAAAAGCACTGCTTAAGTATCTAATTTAATATAATCTGGCTTTTGTTTGTTATAGGTTCTTCTACAGAGGGGAAAACTGTTTATCACTTCAATTTATTAAATTCGCACAGTCAACTTACTCGGTAACTAGTACAAAGCATTCAAACTAGGCGTGGGGGAGGGCAGGGCTCAGAAAACCAAGGAATGAAAGTTTATTCATCCCGGAAACAAAAGCTTAGCTCGAGGCTCAGATCTGCTGCTACTAGTAATCACCATGGTCTCACCAACCATGCGACTGGTGAGACCATGGTGGTTACTCAGTCAAACGCTACCAGCTCAGTTATATTTGTTTCCTTTTTCAGAAACACAGCTTTCTCCTGATGTATCCCATATATTTAGCAAGTTTTTGATTAACTAATATTCTCAAGTATTGTGGTTCTACTACTTTGTAAGTGAATCCTACTTTTCTTCCAAAAGCAATTTGACACATACAAAAAATCATCAAAGAAATAAGTACAAATGAGGCAAGACTGCAGTCACCATTTTTTACTGATAGTGAAGAAAAAAAAAAAACCCAAACAAAACCAAAACCAGGATGAGAATAAATATACATGGAGCATCCCAGAGGTAACAGCAATACTAGCATCTTGCTAGTGCCTGGGAGACACATCCCTTCGATTAAATATGTAATTCTTTTGCTATGAGTCAAAATGTTTTTATAGTTATTAATCAGTCTGTCAACTCCCCTTTAGGAACAGCACTAAAGTATAAACAGAGCTCAAGACTAAAACTGCTTGTACATGCCTGTCATGTTTAAGGTTTTTCTTATCTTCGTACCGTTTAAACAATCTTCTGATAATTAAAGTGCAAAATCTAAAGGGCATGCACTGAGAGTAGTGTTAAGCCAAGTTAAACCCGTCTCAAAAAAAAAACCCCAGATACATAATAATGGTCTCAACTTGTTTAAAATCCCCTTATGGACATGTCAAACTTGGGAAAGGGTCAGCTTTGGCTCACGCTTCTTCCGTCTTTAAAACAAAAGTCACTGGCACCCAAACAACGCGAGCGCTGACACAAGGGCCAACGTGGCGAGACACAGCGCCGGAAACACCGCCCCAGCGGCCCTGGCGCTGGGACCCTCTGGACGGCATTTCGCGCCGGCACGGTGCTCACACAATGAATGCCTCCCGCTATATTTAGGTGCCGCAGGAGGGAGGAAGCCAGCTGCAGGGGAAGCGCCGGCACAATGGAGCACGCTGACCCTGCAGGAAGCCCCTTTTCACGAAACCTGACGGGCTCTGCGGCCGGAGACACCAACATCCTCGCAGCGACACTGCCAGCAGGAGGAGGAAAAAAAGCACAAGTTGCACCTCCTGATGCGTATTGTAGAATGGATTATCGAGTTCCAACCCCCCTGACATGGCCAAGGACACCTCCCACTAGACCAGGTCGCTCAAAGCCTCATCCAACCTGGCCATGACCACCTCCAGGGATGGGGCCTCCACAACTTCTCAGGTATCGAAGGGGCTTCAGCAGTTTCCCATAGCCACAAAAACCCAACAGGCAGTTGGGTTGCTGAAGCTCCCTAAGAGGGGACAGGACACCTCCTGGCTTGAAGGTGCAAAGAGAGGGGGGAAAAAAGCAGCAAAAGAGATTTTCTTGGAAAAGACAGGCCAGCAGTTAAAAGTTTTGTGGGCCTGCCTAATGTAGAATTAGGTGATTTTATCCCAACAGTTGGACATGAGGTGGGGTGGGGGGACTGGTGGTGGCAGCTGTGCAGAAAGCCAGCATGGCAGGCAGTGGCTGGGGTGTGCGTGGGGAAGAGGGGCCCCGAAGGGGCCAGAGGTGATGGGAAGGCATGAATGCATCCTGTAAAATGAAGGCTGTCCGCTGGACGCCTGCCAAGCTCCAGAGAGACTGGTGGAGATTTTCAGACACTACATAACTACTCTTTCAAGAAGAACAATGTATCAGTAGTCACCTCTCAAAAAAAGGACTGCTTATTGTCACCAGGATCTGCTAATGCCCAAGAACTAGCCCTCACCACTACAGCCACATCAAGTTTTTCCATCTTACAGCTTCGGGTGGCTCCACTGGAGAGTCTTCATCACAAGTTCCTCTGCAAAAATCAACCTTGCTCATCCGTGAGTGCAGCAGCTTCTAACTTCTCCTCACATTAGGTCAGCAGAGAGAAGACAAAGCTGGGCTGGGGACAAGTCATTTCAACCTCTAAGAAGCCACTATTCAGACTAACCACCCTGGTAGACGGGTAACAAGCAGATGCAGCATACCTGGAGACCAAGCAGCGTGATGCTGCAGGGACCCCAACAACCAGGTCACTCCCACAGACGGACAGAAGATTTTATTCCCAAAGTCTTCAAAATAAACACTGGAGGCAACTTCCAGGCTGAACAAATATAGCCAGGAGATCACAGAATCATAGAGCAGCCCAGGTTGAAAAGGGACCTCGGGAGATCATCTGGTCCAAGTGAGTCTAGATGAGACTGACCACCCTTGGAAACCTCCAGTGATGGTGACTCTACCACAGCCATGGGGAAGTTGTTCCAGTGAATGATTGTTCTCACTCTAAAAAAATGTCTGGTTTATATTGAGATCATGAGGAAAACTAAGAGCCACCGGTGGCTAGGAAAGTTTTGCTCTGAAAACTAGGAGATAAAAGCCCAGCGAGCACCTCAACTGATGGAGGGAACAGAGACTTTTGGCATTTTATAGAAGTCTTCCAGAGGCCTCAGTGCTTGCTTCTTGCTGGGCTTTGTGGAGCTTCAAAAAAAAAAAAAAAAAACAAAACCAAAATCAAACCTGACCTGCTGAACTCCCACCTCAAACTGTCTGTGCAGACCTTGGACAGACAAGCCAGGTCCTGGCTTCCTGTTTCCCTCCCACTCATGCTTTGCCAGCTCCTCACCAGAGGCAGCACCGACATCAAGCAAGCAAACAGCAAGAAGTAAAGGAGGGAAGGGAAGACGATGTGCACCACACGTGTGGTTTCCTGACTGGAGCCCAGCGGATGCGACCGGTGGGGTGGGAGCAGCAGGAACACGCAGCCAGGCAGGGGAGAGGGCAGCAACGACTGGCCTGAACTCTGAAAACCACAAAAAAACCCTGGAAGGCTTTTGGGATAAAGGCCAGCTTCATTCCCAGGAACAAACAAGTGTCCGTTATGGAGTCGCCTTTTGTTACCGAGGGCCAGAGCACTACAGCCTCCTGGGAGGCAATGGAGCAGGACTCTGCTCTGGGGTTTATTTAAAAACAAGCACAAAATATTTAATGCAACAATAGCGTCTTGTATCATGAATGCTAGCGGTGTTTCTCCACGGAAATGCCATGCTGAAGGCTGCAAAAGCAAACGAAGGCAATGAAAGCGCCCAACCACATGCTTTGGATGGTGTTTGTTTTCCCACACCCATCCTTCCCCTCAAGGGATGGTGCCTGTGGGGGGGGGATCTCTGCCTCCAGACTGGGTGCCAGGCAGCTGGAGGGCTATTTCACGGCAATCGCAGCCCAGACAGGAACGACCAAGCCCTTTCCCAGAAAACAGCCTGACACATCTTAGCTTTCATTCCTGGCAGACGGCGAGGACGAGGGCCCGTGTGGTTTTGGGCTCCACGTCTGTGAGCAAGGCACCTGTCATCCCCATCCTGAATGGCACATTATCCGCCTTAAAGTCAGAGGAGACTTCCCGCAGTGCAAACCTCCTTGCTATGTAAGCATCCAAGATGGGATTAACTCCTGCTAGCCTGTCCTGGGTGAGAAACTCTTCACCAAAGCGGTATTTGCTCCTTCAGGGCTCCATCCAAACTGGCAGAATTCTGCATGAGCAAGGCTCCATCTGCCTTTCGCATGCCACTTCCCAGCTCACTTGTATTGCAGCTTTCTTGGGGGTTTTAAAACAAGGAATGCCGTTTCCCACAAACAAAAAAAATAAAATTGGAAGGGTATAAAATACAAACCGCAGTGCTGACAGTCGTGCTGCTCCATCGCACGGCAGCAGGAAATAACCCTGGGAACTGCCAGAGCTGCAGCAACAGGTACAGCGAGCAAATAATTTCTAGGTGTTTACAGTACCAACGTGCCTCCACATCCTTGCGCAAGGTTGCAGTGTGATTTCTAACCCCGTGGCACAGTTCTCTGATAAGGCAGCAGTAAGCACCACAGCTAAAGCTGCCACGTGTAACCAGCTGCCCACAGAAAGCAAGCTGTGAGCCACGGGAACTGTATCCTGAAGTTGGGGAAGTCACAGGAGGACTTGCAGGGATGGGTGCTGTCAATATTGCCTGCAGTCCTCTATCGTCGTTTTGAGATGCAGCCTTAAAACAGAAAGCTTTAGGGAAGAGGGCCAACCAGTCTCAGTTTCACCTTGTTGTTACAGAGCGATTCAGGGTCCTGTCTGAATTCAAAGCAGAAGCGCAGCAACCATGATAGGATCTCTTTGCTCAAGAGCATCAGGATGTAATGCAGCAATGCACCTAACATCATCCCCCCTTCCCTGATACAACCAGGGCATGTGCTGCTGTGGGCTGCAAGGACCTTCTAAAGCTTTAGCTATGTGGAAAGCCCCCAAACATCACATCCAGGGAACCGACAGCCATTGAGCAGTTCTCTGTGGATGGTGCTAGGTGGGAAAGGAAAAAAAAAGGAGCCAAGAGGCCAGCTTAGCTCCCAGCTCACACAGATGATACCTCCATGGAGGGCCATTTGCCTCCAGGCCAGGTAGGAACACTGGGATACTCGGTTCTCGGAGCAGGGAAGGGAGAAAAAAGGGTAGTATTTAATGTCAGTACTTGCTCTGGCATTGAAGCAGCAGAGGTGGTGCCTGCAGGGTTGTAAAACCCATGTCCTGTCCCTGCTGAGAAGTAAAAAAACTAAGTAGAAAAACAAGACTTTAAAAAAAAAAAAAAAAGGAAATAATGAAAAACAAATAAAAGGAGGAACAAGCACAGAAGAGTCCCTCTAAAACAAGCAGGGAGTGGGCCAGCTCTCCTCCCATGCCCCACCATCCCCATCAGAGATGCTATGCAGCATGGGCATTCCCGGGCAGCGCCCTACCTCTGCCCCCATTTCGCTCCTCTCCCAACAGCTTTAACTCACTAAGCTAATGGAAGCCAGTCTCTTCCCCCAGGTCACCATGGCAATGTTTCCAAGAGACAAAAAAAAAAAAAAAAAAACAAACTCCCCCCGACACCACACCAAGCTTCCCAAGAAGCCTGGGNCCAGGGCAAGGTTTCAAAAAAAAAAAAAAAAAAAAAAAAGAACAAACTCCCCCCGACACCACACCATGCTTCCCAGGAAGCCTGGGTGGCTCTCCAAGCTGTGCCCTGCCCTCCCTGCGGGATGCGCTTTAAAAAGGGGCTGAGAGCAGAGGGAAGAGAGATTTTTCGTGTCTGCTCTCCCAACAGACAGGCTCCCGGGGGGAGACTCTGCACACCCAAGAGTTTCGCAAGCCTCCGAGAGAGGGTGGGTGGCTGCGGTGCCTACCCTGCCACAGCTCCTGGCCCGGAGATGCTGAACATCACAGGGCTCACTACCAGCTCTGCTGCAGGGAAGGGTGGCACCATCAGACAGTGGTGGGAGGGAGACTCCTTCCAACCCCACACCACTAATCCTGGAAGAACACCTTTGCCATAGCCAAAAACATGACATGCTTCCTTGTGACCCGGGGGCAAGATACAGACAGGGAGAGGAAAGCCCCTCCAGGATGGGAAGGGAGTGGGAAAGGGGTGGCTGCGCCAGCCAGCCTGCGAGGGAGGGTCTCCTGGATATTTTTGTCCGTCCGCCCGGTGGAATTGGCCCAGCAGAGCCAACCGCTCTCTTGGAAGAGGGGCACGGGTTGGGAAGGAAGCAAGGGTTTGCTGGAAGATGACAACTGGGAAGCCCCTCCATTCCCCTCCACCCCATTTCCAAAGAAAAACATTGCTACGCCATGGCTGCTAATGACTTCCAGATGGAGCAACAGTGTCGCAAAGCATGGAGAGCTCTCCCAGGGCTGCGTGGCTCACACGGGGAGATGAAAGGCTGTGCACGCTGCTCTTGTCTGCAAGAACAAGGCAAGAAGGAAGCAAAGGACACACGTCTGTCAGAAAAGAGGTGGGGAAAACCCAAAACAACGTCCCTGAGTGTGCACACCCATACCCAAACAGGCTGCACAGTCAGATTTCTTCTCCTCTGCCTACCCTGGAAATGTTGGAAGGAGACTTGAATTTCATAACATCAGCATACCCGCAAGAGCTCAGAGGAGATCTGCTGCACATCTCCAGCACCGGGATGGACAATGGTGACACAGCACAGGACAGCCAGGCTGGAAGATGCCAGCCCATCCTCTGCTGCCCCAGCCTACACCACTTCTGGACATCTCCATGTGCCCTAGGGTCTCACCCACTGGCAGAGCCCAAATCCTGCTGAAGAATTTCTTGTGGGCTTTGCATGCTTAAATACGTGGCAGGTTTTCCAAGGAAAACTGTCAAAACTACAGGTTTAAACAGCTCTGAAAAAATCAACAAGTCACCTTTGGCACAGGTCCACGGTGGCAGAACCAACAGGAGGACAAAACATTACTTGTAGTCAGATAGATCTGAACCCAAAATAACCCGATGGCACCAATTTATGGCCTTAAGTCATAACCAATTTTAGTCAGCAGAGTAAATGAATCACCACAATGATGCTGGACTGAATCACAATTAAATACAAGTTGGGTTTTTTTAACAGAAATTGAATTCCATGATAAGAATACAAAAAAAAAAAAGGAATGTTTATATTGTCAGCTATATGGTAGAAGCTAGATACTTAGAGGGAAGTACTGACAAAGTGTTTTGCCTCAAAACTACTATTTTAAAAAATTCCACTATTGTTTAAGGAGTTGATACGACAGCGATTGGCAGAAAATCTAGAACCAGTACATCTCAGCCTTTCTTTTCCCTTAAGGGACTAAATAATTAAATTATCCTTAACTGTAAATAAGTTTATTACCAAGAGAGAAAAACGCATGTACTTTTATTTAAAAAAAAAATCCACACGCATATATATTTTAAATAATCCATTGTGCTTGCTTACTGTGGTTCCAGGCCAAATGCAAAGCTTGGTTTCTACTCCCAAGCATGCAAGCCTGGCCACAGGTCATCTCTCTACTGGTAAGCCACCAACACACAGAGCCTTGAAGTCAAGCACAAATGGGCGAGGGAAGAGCTCAGTGCTGAGCCAGCTGTGCGCATCTGCAGGGATTGCTGCAGCCTCACGCCAAAACAGAAGGCGTTTTTTCACCAGTGTTTATTACAGGACGCAGAGACCAGGACACTTGGACACTTCTCTAGTTCTTTCACAAGAAGTTTAGCAAAAGATTTGCTGTTGAGTCTAACTCCACCATACACAGAAGCTGGTACCACCTTTAAAAGACACCTAACGTTTCCAGAGGAATGGGAACAAAAATGGGAGCATGAAGAGAAACCAAGAACTCCCCATTGCGCATGGCAGATCCACACTCACAGTAGCACTGCTGGCTTCCAGAGCCTTTGCAATACACCGGAGCTCAGCGCAACCCCCTCTGAAATGAAAAACCACATCTCTGAAACCCTGGGCGTCACTGCTTTTTGTCCAAAGAAGGCCTGGAAAAGCCAATTAAAGAAAAAAGCTGCTGTTATGGACGGAAGGGACAGCTCCTCCATGACTGCTTAGCCAACACAAGTCTGTTTGGATGATGATGTGCCGGGATGCTCTGCGCTGTTGGCCACATCTGTTGGCCCACGGCAAGAGCCCATCCTCACATGCCGTAAGGACAGCTAGGAATCCCTAGGGAAGCTCAGGGAGGCATCCCGATCCCTAGCCATGTATGCACTGTCTCTCAGCAGTCCCCTCTCTCCCCGAGGGTCAGACCTCCTTGAGGCCAGCAAAGCCTTATGACGGTACTTCCAAAGAAAACCCAAAAAAACCAAAAAAACAAAAAACCTGAGGACACCCACAAAAGCTTGCCAGCGACGGACATTGTGCTGACTTCGAGGACAAGCATGCCGACAGAACTGCAGCTCAACTCAGATTGTACTCATTTATGAGCAAGACTTTGAAGCATCCCTGTGTTTTCTGGCCCATTTTCTTCCAGCCCAGTCTGCGTGACAAGTAGCTTGAACTCATTTCCAGGGCAGAAATCATGATCCTGGATTGTATTTGTACGAAGCAGGACGGTGAATAGAGTCTGTGATTCACCTCATTAGAAAGCCTGTGCTCCTGTTAGCCAGCCTCCCCTCCAGCGCTGCCGCAGCACGCTGCCTGCCTTAAAATTAGCCTGAAGCCATTGCTGCCCCCAGATGTCCCCACCTTGTCTCCCACAGGCTTTGCCACCTGACCTGCTTGGGAGCCGGGTCCAGAGTCACCGGCCTGGTTGCTAGAGTGAAAAACCCAAAAATGAAAAATAAAAAAAACCCCACGTTGCCTTTCTGTTAGGGCAGCGATACCCAGCAGGACGGTGGGGAATGGGAGCGGCGGCAGCAGCCTCGGTGGCCAACTTTAACCCGCCACGGAATGCCTGTCCGAAAACTTGCTCTCCTCCCAAGGAGCACTGGTGCCATTGTGCTCCGGGAAGGAGACACTGGCCAGGAGAAAATTTACTAATAAGCCATGAAAAAAACCTAATCAGATGCAAACTCAACCCCCTCACCTCTAAAGCGACATGGAAAACCGCACCCCAGCTCTGGATGCCTTTGCACTCTTCTTCCTGGCTGGCCCCACTCCCAGGGCCGAGCTAATTAGAGCCATGGGTCGTGTTGCCCTGTCACTTGCTGTGAGCAGCTAGAGGCACATTTCCTATTTTGGATCTGGCGGGCGAGAGCAAAGCCCAGACTATCCGGCTGCCGCATTCTGCTCCGTGCCGGGCAGCTTCAGGGAAAGCATGGGAAGGGCCAGCAGCAGGAATGAGTGCCCGGCGATGCTCCCAGTCCCCAGGCGGCCCAGCAAGTTGGGGAAAGTGTGAAATCCAGGGGTAGGGACTTAATACAAACAAAAGCTGAGGCTTTTGTCCCCAACCTGCTGGAAGTATTTCACCTGTAGTGTCCATGCCTGGGCATCCTTGAAGGACGAGGATCCTGGCTTTCCCCAACTCATTATATTCACTATCATCCCACTGAGATGGGGCAGATTCACTAACTCCAGTGTCACTTGCCTCTTCAAGATCCCCCGAGGCTTTTAAAACCAGCGACACTACAGCAGCAACTTACTGTGGAGAGATCAGACCGCTCCAGTTTGTATCAGTATCCGCAGAGATGGACCAGCTCAGCCTTCTCCCTACAGGCTCTTGTAGCTCAAGGAATCCCAGTGGATTGTTTTGTGGTTTGTTGTTTTTTTTGTTTGGTTGGTTTTTTTAAAAAAAAAGGTACTTTATGTGTAGGGTCAATAAATATCTAAGAAATGATTAACCAGTTGTTCGCATCCAACTAATCAATGTCTCTAGCTATCCTGAAGGATGTTTTCTGACCTGCTATTAACCCTTTGCCTGGCCTTCAGACACACAGGGCACTTCAGATGCAGTATTACACATGCGTGAGAAGCTAGAGGGATTTGTTTTTCAACTACAAATAAAGCGAGTAAATGCATATTAGACCATAAGCCTAGTTCAGATGAAGAGCAAGCGTTTTCCTTTCAAGTCACAAAAGCATGAAACCGTGGTGCTCCAGCTATCCCCATCGCTGGTACCGCTTGGTCTTTACAGCAGGGAAGTGGTTAACCTGCCATTTGCTGGAGCGTTGGGTCCGCAGCCAAAACGCAAGTGCCAAAAGCCAAGACTGCAACAAGTGGTTAAGGGATCAGATGGTTTGCGAGCCGCGCGGAAGAAAAGCCCATGAAAAAGAGTTTGTTTAATACCCTCCCAAGCCAGCCCCCAAGACAGCTTGCTGGATGCAGTGCCAAATCGCTGGGGGGTAACTGCTTGTGGGAAACCCCAACCCCAGGAGCTGCTTCCTTGTGGGTTGGATGGGTGAGCGGAGGAACAGTCGCCTGTGCCCGCGGGGGCTGCAAAAGCGGCTGCCTGCGGCCATCCTGCTGCAGGCAAGCTCAGAGCAAGGACCGATCCTCTCCTCCCACTCCCTTGCACAGCTGGACCCTTTCCTTTCCAAGCAGCTCTCCCCTCACCGGCAGCAGGGCCTGTGGGAAGCCTGATCCACCAACGAGGGCTAAAACCAAGAGACCAGAGCTTGCCGTGGTGTAAACCTGCCTTATTTCTGGGGAGAGGTTAAGCCCTGCAGCAGGCTGAAGGCAGATAAGCATCGTACCTGACACCCCGGTAGCTGCCCTGCTCCCCCACATCCTCCTTCTCCCGCTTCCCCATTGCCATCAAATCCCGCACACCGACCCGCTGCGTTAATTACTTTTCCTCTCCTGTAACACACAGACACCCTGGGAAAACAGCCTTTAACAAAACAGCTTCAACTTCGGGGCAGGGGAAGGGACACAGAGAGAAACCAGAAGACACCAGAGTGCCACTTTCCCACTCCCCCTCCTCACCAAGCACAAACCCCACGGTACAAGTTTTCGTCCTCCGACAGTTTTTATTGCTTTCCCCTGTCCTGCAGTGCCATGGCAAAGCCTGGCCAGCCTTTAAAAGCCTCCTGACAGATCTCGGGACCAGCGCCCTGCGCCAGACATCAAAAAGTGGTTTTCAAAAGGGAAAAAAAAAAAAACAACAAAACCCACACCAAAACCCAAACCCTCCAGCGCTGGAGGCCAACCCCAGAGAGGTTCCTGCTCCCGAAGCAGGAACATTGTGTGCATGTGTATGTTGGATGCCAGAGGAGAAAAAGGAAGGAGTGTCGGTCATGGTGGTGGGGAAAAAGGGAAAAAAAGAACAAGCAAAAAGAAATCCCAGCCTTCAGACTCCAGAGGGCTGGCTGGGAGAGGCAGCAGCTGAAAGAAGCGCTCTGCTATTACTGCATGGAAATTACAGCTGCCAGAAGGAATCCAGGCCGATCTGTTGCTGAATATAACTTTAAAAAGACAGCCAGCCTCAAATCATGGGTCCTTCACAGGCTTTGGAAAGTCAGCGTGTTGGTGGGACCTGAGGTCCATCCCCCATTGCCTTCTACACAGCAAAAGCTGAGAATAAAGATGAAATAACACGGTGTTGAAAAGCAAAGAATGCCAGACAGGCATGAGGAGAGGACTTGGCTCCAGCGCTCCAGATCCTCCCCCCCCTTCCCCGGTATTGGGAGTAATGCGTTAACTAGGGAGACATCAGTTGCAGGCCCCCAGAAGGAAGGAGATGTTTCGGCCAGTTCTTGGAAATGGAAGAGTTAACTTCTAAAGATTGCCCTTTTCTCTTCTTAAAATTGAAAATCTACAAAGGGAAAATGCTGTAAATACAGCTGTGGGTGTGAGGCAGGAGAGCGGAGGCAGCAAGAGAGGAAAACCCACCGCTATTTACAGCAGGAGCATCTACTGTAACCAGGCACAGCCAGGATGAAGGGCTTGGGTATGCTGCTTCATGGGCAAAAAGGGAAAACCAAAGGAAAACCCTTTCCAGAAGGTAACTGTAGCTAGAGGTGATAACAGGACATTGGATTAGATGAGTCCTCACCCTAGTGCTGGCCCTGCCTGCCAGCCAACCCCTTCTGCACGCTGCTCCCCATCATCTGCGAGGGATAACTGCAGAACAGGACAAAAATAGCGGGTTTCATCTTCCAGCAAGCCAGCGTGCTGTCAGTGTAATAAAAATCGTGCTAAGTTTAACCGTAACACACAGAGGCTCCACCTGCCCCTCCTGGAGAACATGAGTCACGACCTCGCCGAGCTTCACTTTCCACTGCCAGCCGCTCCGTCTGCTACTTTTACATCCCTTTGGATAGGAAACGAGACGCGCTTCCAAGAAGTTCCCCCTCTTCCCAAACGTGCTCCGGTGGAGACTGCAGCAGAGAACGGCACCAGAGAAAACCTGCTACGCTGCAACACATCTTTTTGTGGTTTTAGCCACCCCGACTTTGTGTTCTGTGCTTGGGCCACAGGCGACATGTAATGAAGGCTTTGACTGGCACGGCAGGGGACATTCTGGGGAGTACAGGGTAGGGAGCGGGAGGTATTTTTAGTCCGACCTCCTTGGCGCTCACCCGGAGCCTTCTGCCTTGCTTTTTGGGCACGCTGCTGCCTACCCTGGGGCACGACGCCCATGCAGTGACGCCAGCATCCCCCAGACCTACTTACCGACGTAGAAGGTGTTGGGGGCCTGCTTGTCCCCCAGCTGCAGGTAGAGGATATTTGTCGTCTGCGAGTCATGCCGGAGCCACAGGGCCACTCCCAGGATGATGCCTCCGGCCAGCTGGGGAGAAAGCAGAGGGAAGCAGGCGTTACCCACTGCGCCGGACCCAGAGTGGCAATTTTCAAGCAGAAGCCTTGCTTTTTGTCTCTCTACACATTCTTATTTACTCCTTTCACGTACAAGAACCTCCTTCCTAACCACTGTCCCACCCTTGCAACGTGCTTTGTGCTCCATACCATGAGCCACACGATCTTACCTGCTTTATGAGAAGACCCCTCATCCTAAGGAACATGCAAAGCTCTTTCCAGTTTCTGCAGATGGTTTCTTTCCTAAGACCTATTTTGCTACTCCATTAAAACGGAAGGCTCAGCCTTAACCAAGAAGCGCAAGATGTGCGACTGAGGCTTTTAGGAGAGCTTTTCAACAAAAGTTAGGATCATCCCCAATTACTCCCTTTTCCCAGTGGGCTGTTATCACCTCATTTCATTTCTCTGTGATGTACAAACAGGGGTTCGGGTTTTGCTTGATCTGCCGAGAACTGTGTAGGAAGGATGGAGAGACTGTGGCTCAGAAAGTGGGGGGACCACCAGTTTTTCCCCCTCTGCCCCCAGTCTCACATGCACATTCCTTCCCATCCAGGGTCAGCCTTCCAGTCTGAGCAGACCTAGTGGGACAGAGCTTTCTGCATCCCCAAAAGCTGCTCTGCCTCGAGGGAGACTTGCCCAGCCAACGCAACACCAAAAGGTGGCAGAACTGCTAGTAATAGAGAACAAGAGCAGAGACATGGCTTTGAACTGCTGCCGCACCTGCTCGCAGGGCATCCAAAATGGCTCCAACCCCCCCCAAAAACATTCTTGTGACGACGTCCACCTCTTGACATTTAGCACAGTGCTTAGGAGCATACAGATGACTAAGAAATGACACTCAGTGGGACTTGGTAATGTTTCCAGTAGCATCGTTGTGTTATGTCCCATTACCCCCCCCACCACGGGTCTTGAGGATGTCCCACATCAGGAGGCGACGGATAAGGATTCATACCAGCTGCCCTCGCAGCATCACTCTGATTAATATCTAGTCATCTTCCCAGGTGTCCCATGAGCACAGGAACCCCTGCGGTCATCGCTTCCACTGCTCAGTTAACCGCCCGTTTAATTTCATAACAGGATAGAAAAAGAGAAACCTCAATGCAGGTCCCTGTGGGTGGGCTGTGAGCTGGGACCACGCTCTCATAGAATCACTTGGGTTGGAAGAGACCTTCAAGATCATCGAGTCCAACCATAAACCTATGCCAAAACCAACCCTAAACCATGTTCCTCAGCACCATGTCTACCCATCTTTTAAATACCTCCAGGGACTGAGATTCCACCACTCCTCCAGCATGCACGGCTTTCCTTAAGGTCCTAATACAGGGATTGAAGCAGAGCAAAGCTTCACTTCAGGCCACGGCACAACTATGCCGCTTTTGGAGGCTACCATGAAGATGCCCGATGGAGCCCAGCAGCTCTGCGAGCTGACAAGGATGAAACCACCACCTTGGTCACACTGTTGTCCAGCAGAAGAGCAGAGCACACGCACATGTCTGCAGGCAGCCATGTGTGACAGAGCCCCCAAGGAAAGGAGAAGAACATGCTCCAAGCACAGGAGGAGGTGTTCTGCCTATGGAGCATCTGCCCAGCTTATCACCCTAACATATATGTCCAAAAAATGGAATGTTTTATGACAGATTTCCTCACTGTGTTCTTCCTAGAGAGGGGTGGGGAATGGCAGCGGAGGACGGGAGCAGATCGGGGACATCGCAACAGGGAAGGTGCCACAGAGGAACTCAAGCCAGAGCATTTCCAGCAGGACTCGGTGTGTTCTCCATGACACATCCCCCCCGTCTTCCATTTAAAATTGTGGGGGGGGAGGAAGTAAACGCACATGTAAAAAAAACCTCAACCCTCAAGAATTCAATATCACTACTATGAAAAGCTGAAGCGCCTGTTCAAATGTCACATTAATTCTGAGTGTCCTAAATCCTTGAAGCCATTCATCTTAAAAAAGGGAAGATAACTTCTAAAGCACAGAAGTAGAAACACCTTTTTTTTTTTTTTCAAAAGCATCCAAGAGTCAGGTCAGCTACAGGCATGAGAGGCATTTAAAAAAAAAAAGCAAAAGGAGAGTTTGATCAGTAAAAGTACAAAATCTCCAGTGGAGAAAGCGCAGCAGAGCCTTGGTGAGTGCATGAGGACTGGGATGTGCAAGGCTGTTGGTGGGAGTCTGGCTTTGCCCCTCAGGAGGTCAGATGGTGGTTTTCCTCCTTGCTCGCACTTGCAAATCCCAAGCAGGAGGTTTTTACAGGGGTGCCATTGAAGCTGAGGCAAAACCACACAATTTGTGCAAAACTCACGAGGCAAGCCGACTTCAGGGCTTTTCCGCTTACTGGAGGGAGAAAATCCCCACCAGCTCCCTGGAGAGGGAGGGAAGATTTTACAAGCCTTTCCTCAGTTTGCCACCAAAATAATCAGCTTTTAACACTTCTCCCACAGCAACCAGTGCAACTTCCCCTACCGGCACGGTCCTTCATTCTCCTCACACTTGGGAGAGCCTGAGCTTCTCCAAACACTCGCTATGGAGAAAAGTCACGAAAGCTGGTCTGTGCTCAAATCCAGCTCCAAATAAGGCAGCTCGTGGCTTCGCAGAAAGTTACCCAAATCCAGCCTGGCATGGCTTATTCATTGTCTGAGGACATAACAAAGCCCATGTTTATCCTCTCAGGAGAAGGGGAATGGCCCCAAATTAATCAGTGCTTCTCTTAAAGTAGAGGTGTCTTGGTGGCTCACAGAAGAGAAGAGACCCTGAGGAAGATATGTGTTTCTGTGCTGGCTGGGAGAGGTGAAGAAAAGACTGCAGCCCTTTTTGGTTCGGTTTTCCCCTCTGCCAGGAAACACCGCTCTGCCCCAGCATGCTGCCCTTCACACCCACGGCGAGGCTGGGGTGACACCACCACGAGGAGCAGCAGCTGCTTTCCAGTCAAACCTGTCCCAAAATGCCCAACACAGAACTGAAAGCAGGCTGCAAGCTAGCCTCAAAATATTTCTTAAGCATTTGGGAGCATCATTTGAAGGGATAGAGCCCCTTCCGACTCATCAAATCCGTGCCAACAGCGAGGTTTGTCTATGGCAGCCAGCTGAACCATCTCCAGATGTTCCTTGTTTCAGCCCAAATGCGCCCCAGGAACACCCCGCGTCTGTCCCTCCTGCACCGCCTGACTCCATTTGCTTTTTTAAGAGAGCACAGAGGACCTCCAAATGGAAGTTTTAATCCAACAGCAGCTGGATTTCTTAAGAGAAAGCAACATTCACTTACTAATGAAAACAGAGTTGAGACTACTATGAGTAACTTTTTCCATGAAAGCCATGTATCCTTCCCCCACCAAGAAGTGCAGAACATAATAAAGGCGTCTTTCTTCCCAAAGGAAAGATGACAAAAGGGAGAAAACCTCATCAGCTCGCCGCAGCAACCCTGCCTTCCACTGCACCTTGCTTGGGATAATCTCATTTTTAACACAAGAACTTGTTCCACATATAAGCTCGGTATTTTCTTCCCTTGCCACCCTCCAATCGCTGTGGTTTGGTGACACAAGAGCCAGAAGACCTCCAGCTAGCGATGGCAACATCACACTGGTCTCCAGGCTGCATATCCTCATGCATTAAATATCCCTTTCCCCCCCCAGTAGGCATCCATGATCTTGTGCTGGCTACCTCCTTGCTCTGTGCTTGCCCAGCTAGTCAGAGGGCAATGTCGCAGAGGCTAGGGCCACCACTCATTGCAGATATACCCCCGGTGCCCAGCACAGCCTTCCATTTAAATTTTTGGGAACTGCTTTAATGAAAGCAATAATCTAAAAGCTGCAGCCTCAGCCACGCCAGCACTGCACCACTCTTGGTAGATCTGCTTTCCACAACCTGGCTTCCCCTGGAGGCGCCTGTGGAGGTGGACGCTGCTGAAACATGTAACTGCTCAGACTCCAACTCGGGGCATCCAGATTACGTTCCATCGTTTTAAGCACTGCTAACTTTCCTGGCTACTTTTACAGCCTTGCACTTTCCTTTGCTCCAGAGAGTCTTAAGCTCTCATCCTGCTGCCTTCCCCAGCCTGCATTTTTGTATGACTTTGTTTAAAAAAAAAAAAAATCCCACAGACATACCCCCTAAATCCCAGAAGAAAACAACTCCTCAATGAAAATAACACCTCTTCCATTTTCCTTGCCCCTTCAAAAATCTACCCTGAGCCTAGAAGGGCTTCCCATCCAGGGCACGGGATCCCCATTGCATCGCTAGTGCTGCCCAGGATGGGGCTGGCGCTGGAGATGGCGCCCCAGGCAGCCGGCCGGCACAGCAGAGGTGGCGCGGCAGGCTCCAGCATTTCCTCTTTACTGCTGTTTTCCAGCTTCCAGAGATTTATTGCTTCTTCCATAGACAGCCAGACTTTTCCAGCTGGATCCTGCCTGCCCAAGGCTTGCTTTTCACAGGGTCACCATTCCTGCTTGGCACGGCTGGTCAAAGCCCCCATCAGATGCTGCCTAGGGGAGGGAAAAAGCAGCCCCCCAGCCACCCCGAGAGATGACAGGGTGGCACCCCACATGATGGGGTATCACCATCTGAGCATCATGACGATGGCGGGTGTGCAGCCCCCGTTTGCCACCCCATCCACCACGTACCCAAGGGGGCTCCCTCCTGGATTGTGCTCTTTGCCCTGAAATTTCCCAGATCCAGCTGCGGGGCAAGGGAACAAGTCCATCTTTCACAGCTCAGTCACTCCTCCCCTCCCTGAGAAAATCCCACTATTTCAGGGGGCAAGGAGTGGCCCCATTCTCCCCTTTAATGCGGGGCACCCCATATCCAAGCCGCCCACTGTTCTCCAGACACTTGGGTACGCCAGGACACGCGTCACTCCCCCCACTCCCTTCTGCTGCCCCCAGCCCTTTTCCTCCACCCCTCTCCAAAACAGGTTTCCTGGCAAGGAGGAGGAAGAAGTCCTGGCTGTAGCGTGGCTTGCTGGGCACGTCAAAGCAAAGCAGACATCCTGCGGCTCATGCCGACGGAGGAGGGAAGCGGAGGTGCCAGCAGTTTCACAATGCTGTATTTTTAGCTGCGTCGCTTCCCGTGGCCGCGGCTGGTCCTGCTGCTGGGACGCTGCTTCCCACCCCACGAGCCCGAGGGCTGGGAAAAGCTCCTGCCTCGCTGCAAAAACGCCACCGGTAGAGCCTGTGCCGCGATGCCTGAGAAATACCACAGTTACTAACAAGAAGCAGGATGGTGCCAAGAAAGCTTAACGGATTGTAGCTGTTTTATGATTCAGGTAAATGATTAGGGATTTTTAATATGTTTTCGCGCTGCACAGGCTTGCAGCTTCCCTTACACCACCTGGAAGCTGAGCCCTTTGCGGGGACAGCACCCAGACCCGGCTCAGGGAGCCCAGCCAAGGCTCCCCGGGGCCCCTCTCCAGTACAATCCACAAAGCAGCGAGATGGAGTAAAACCGGATCCCCCTCCTTTTGGGTGTGGGGACCTGGGTGCAGGTGGATGAAATGGCTTGCCAAGGCTAAAGCATCTTGCCACGCAAGAAGCCCCTTGCACAGTCAGGAATGAACTGCTGATGTGGGGTCAAATGCTTTGCTCCCAACTCATTCGTTCATCTCCAGGTGGAGCAGCGGATACCACATTCTCCATTATCTGCAGCGTAAATAATGAAACATCGTTTTGTCACTGCACCTAGCATGAGCGGGGGAAAAAAGCGAGGAGCTCAAAATTCATACCTTGATGGAAATCGCCTTTGGAAGGGCGATAATACAAGCCCTTGCAAGATGCAGGCTTGGACCTCACAGGTTTGGCACTACCATGCCTACCTCTGGGACCGAGGTGGGCAGGAGAGGAGACATGACCATTGGTGGCAGACGTGCATGTACAGGCAGCACCACGCCTGCCCGCACCCTGCGCCTCACTTCCTGAAAAACAGAAGCTGAATTTCTTTTCTACTGCAAATTGATGTGCCACGTGGAACCGCTGAAAGGGCTCGGGGTGCAGCAGGCAGCCCAGAGCTGCACAGCAGCCTGCAAACCCAGGAACTTTGTTTTGAAGCTGCAATGCTCTTTGTGTTACGATGGTGGGACTCCATGCCAAAGATTCACTTAAAATTTTAAGGTGAGAAGCACCACAGATCACCCCTGCGCTGCTTGTCGGGGTAGACTGTGGGATGCCCCAGAGCACCAACACATCAGGACCCTCACAGGACTTTCTGGGTGGGTGTAAGCAGGGGAAGTGACTGAAATGAGACAAATGCGGTTGCAGTTTGACAGCCACAAAACGTAAAAGCTTCTCTGCCAAGCTCAGCACAGGCACTCGCAAACCACAGTGACAGCTAGGACTCTTCTTGGAAAGCATCGGCAAGTGTCTTTCCCCTGCCTTCCGTGGCAATTGCCCTCGACAGAGCAATTGGGAAGAGCCTTGTGCTCTGCAGGCAGGAGGAGGATGGCAGCCTGCAGCCTGCGCTCCGCTCCCAGCAGCGGCTATTAATAGAGCCGCCGGCCAGAGCGAAATTCTCTGCTGGTGCCTATAGTTACCAGCCCCATGACACAGTGGGGCTTTTCAAAACAAGCTCCAGAGGAACCATCACGGAGGAGCAACATGCCAGAGGCCTGATGGATGGGAGGAAAGTGGGAATCCACCACCAAAATCCAAAGGTGGGGTCCTCCAGCAGGAAGCACCAAGCCTGCACGCTGCTCCCCGTCTGCCTGATCCCTGCTGTCGACAGAAGTACCGCTACACATTGACATCTACCAGCAGGGCTTAATCACCCTTGGCGGAGAGGAAAACCGTTTCAGATATTGCTTTAAAATTAATTTGGCCCCATACATAAGCATTTAACTACAATGGCAATACAACTGCTTTCCCTTTTTAATAATACAGTGAGAAGCACTTGCACAGTACAGGATCAAAGCGTTTCTCAAGGCGCCATGCGTGGGTTAATGCTCTTGCAGGAGATAAGCATTACAGTGGTTGATAGAATAACCTCAGGAAAAGGAAGCAATCCCCTCTCCAGCCACCATCGATGCTCCCTCCTTGCGACCACAGCCCAGCTCATTAACTGAAATCAGGTACCCCCACAGGGCAGCACACCAGTCCCTTCAAAAGACCTGCATAAATAACCTTTGGCATGCAGAGACTTCAGAAGAGGTTCCATAGGTGATGGTAGGACTGTGTTCACTTGACAGAGATCCCAGAAACATGTCCCAGAGAGCCATCAGCAGGACAATTTAGGTCTAGATACTGAGGCTATTAAGAAAACCTCTCCCTTGCCCTTCAACAACAGGCATTAAACAGCTGCAGGGTCAAACACACATGGAAATATCTTCCCTGTACACCATTCCAGGATACCAAACCCAGAGCTGGTGGAAGAAGATGTTGGGCCAGCATCACATCCTTGCTGCTCGCAAGGCCCTCTGTGATTCCCAGGGAGACCAATAACCAAACCCCGTGCTCTGCAGCCTGCCAGCCACTGTCACCAACAGCATTTCGGCAGCTCTTGGCGCAAACCTGCACCCTGAACAAAATGCAACCTGCTTTGTTAGTCCAGGGAGTTATTCCAAACCCACGCTTCAGAGCTACATGCCGCATGAACCACCAGCTCTTCCGTTCTCCGTTTAAATCTGTGAACGGCAGTACCCAGCCACCCTCCTCGTCACATCAGGAGGGTCATGAGCCGCTCGGCGGAGTTGTCACCATGGGATCACCACGACAGAGAGTTGCCACCTCCCTCCACCATCACCGAAGCCAATCGTCTTTCTCCATGCTTTGCAGACTCCAGGGGACAGCAGACAGATTTTCCAGCGTTGCACAATACTCAGTTCTATCACCCCTTCCCTTTCGGTCACCACCGTCAAAACAGTCTTTCACCTCCACCTTCCCTCTGCTCTTGCCCTTTGCCCCCTCCACACAAGCAAGAGAGTTATGGGGTGCCTGGAAAATGGCATTAGGAGTAAGCTCTTCCCTTTAATTAAACACCTCACTGGTAGGGCAAGTCAGCGGTGCTCTCGACCTGGAAGGCTGCCACGGGCTGTGTTAGCTCAGAAGCTGGGCAATCCTCCTCCAAGCAAGCCAATTGCTCCTTGCTTATGTTTAATTACATTTTAAAATAGCTCTCCGGCTTCCTTCAGCCTCTCCAGGGACTCTTTGCAGTGGTGGTCAGTTCAGCCCCATGCACTGAGCTTCGGATTCGGATAATTCAGGAGAGCAGACGAAGTCCGACCGTCTACCGAGAGCGGGATGGAGAAGCAGGTCCACCCCGCCATGTGCCCAGCCCAGCCCCACTCCGGGCTGCAGAGTGAGCTGGGACTGCCCACCGCACCAGCAAAACCAGCCAGTAATGGGCACTGCTACTGCCCCCTCCCGCAGGGCAGGGAAGCGGAGCATCCCCTCACCACTGGCCACGGTTTTGGGACAAGTTTGCAGCACAGAAAAGCTTTTGCCTTACCAGCCCTGCGTTTCACTAAGTGGGTGAGGTCTCCAGGTTCTGCCTGTGGCCTTGTCCACTGCTTCGGTCACCAGATGCTGCTGTGAAACACACGGGGACCCTTTCTCTCCTGGGATGGGCACCCGTTTGCACCCGTGGTCCACGCAGCGGCCGCTGCTCCCTCCTTGAGAGCCACCCTGGACTGAGCACGTAACCCTGGCATCTTCTTCTCAAAAAAACGCATACACAAAGGAAAATCGACCCCAAAAAACAAAATAAACCTGAAACATCTCAGGCTGAGAGGGCTGCCAAGGCACACCAGGGAGCTGGCAGTGGGGCTGCCTTTTCCTTTTGCTTTTCAACACGGCAGCTTTGTGAAACTCCCCCTGCACTGCCAGGGGAAGCAAGGAGGGGGAAGTCAGAGGGGTGTCAGCTTATTTACACTCCGGCAGGACTACTTTAAAAAAAGTTATCGGGGTTTCTTTCTTATTTGTTAACACTGTTAAGGCTGAGAATTGCTTCCTTTCTTCCTCCCGGGCGCTGGAGCAAGCTCCCGCGCGGGACAACGTGGTGCCTGCCAAACTCTGGGCTCTGCCTCCTGCTTGTTTCCACCAACAGCGCCTGACCCCGTCTGGGTGCAAAGCAAATGATAAGCAAATCAGCAAGGGAGCACAAGGAGCCCAGCAGCCCTTGCATGCTAACCAGCTGGTAGGATCACGGGGCTGCCACTGCCCTGTCTCGCAGCTCCCTGGATTCAGCGCCGGGATCCAAACGCAGCCACCCTACAGCACGGATGCTCAGCACCCCATCCAGCCTTTAAATGCCACCCTGTAAAAAGGGACATTTGCACTTGGGTGGCGACAAAGGCACCCCCCTCCCCAGCTGGTGATGCAAGGTTGCCTGCTAACCGTCTTTGCGTGGTGCTAAACCTAAAATTTCCCTTGACTACTGGTTTAAAAAAAAATGCAAAAGGGCTTCAAAACCAGAAGACATGGTGTTCAACTGCTCCTCAGCTGGCCAGCCTCGCAGAAAGCATTGTTAATTCCAACAAAGCCCAGGCTCTCCATCTGCACCAAAGGTGCTCCGAGGGGACTGGCAGCAGGCCTGGGAGGTATTTTGGGGGGCCGGTGGGTCCCAGCTCTCAGATAACCCTCCTTGGGAGGAGCTTGAGCATCTCCCCCCAGTGCTTGCAGGGAGGAGGCGTCAGGCTCCCTCCGAGGAGCAGGGCAAGGCACCAAAAGTCCTAACAGGGAAATTAAACGGACGGGCTATTCCTCTTGGAAGCAAAATGCCCATTTGTAAAATGTTTTGCAAACGTGCACCAGGGCGAGCAAGCTCGCTCAGGAGCGGTGGCTGTGCAGAGCCCCCCTGCATCCTTCCTGCTGCCCAGGAGACCCTTCCTCCCTTGCATCCACACCCGGCAGCTCCAGCGACAAGAATGGCAGGAAATTAGGACCAGAAGAGAAGAAAAAGCCCTGGGATCAGCATGGTAACTCGGAAGGAACAACACTTCAGAGAAGAGCCTACCCGCCTCCGTCCTGACATTTTAAGGGTTGAGGAAGAGGTTAAAAATAAAAAAAAAAACCAAAAAACCCAGGACTGTCCCACATTCATCTTGCAGCTGGCAACGCATCAGGTATCAATTAACACCGCTGTCGTCAGAGCTCGTCATCTCTCCCTTGGTCAGTGTTATACCCAAAAACAAGGCGAAGAGGCCTGAAATCAGGCCGGATTTGACAGCACTCACTCCCACGCAGCAGTACACCCTACACCTCCCAAAAGTGGGGGACCCCCCCCAACAAGAGCTTCACCGCGCACCCCTAGGGAGAAGGCGGGAAGCAGAGGCTCCCGGTGCCGAGGAGGGTTTGCTCCGGAAGGCATTGCTCCCCTCCCCACCTCTCCGGCTCTCCCTGCTGCGTTGACTGCAAGAAAACATTAAGAAAACCCCCAAATCCCTGGTCACCACCGTGGCGTGTCCGACCAGGAGCGATCCCGGCCACGCAGCCAGCGCTCAGCAAGCGGTGCCGTGCCTGCGTGGGGTGGGGCTGGGCTCACCTGCCAGAAAAACAGCATTTTGGGGAATGGAAAACAGCCTATTTAAAAAAAAAAAAAATGAAAAAAGCAGCCTGCTTGGGCACATTGCCTCGCTCCCAGGCACAGGAGCGGGGAGAGAGCATTTCTTGCCATGCCAGCCCCTTGCTGCCAGAGGGTGTTTCTAACCAGGACAAACCCGGGAAACAGGGATACGCTGCTTTTTGCTATATTAGCCACATGTCTGGATAGATTATTTCATGAGAAACTTTCTCGAGCAAGGCAACCTCTCCAGCCTGGGTGAAATCCGCATCCTAGAATAACTTCCCAGGCGGCAGAGACAGCGGCTCCCAGCTCGGGCACGACCCAAACGCGGGCGTCGAGGCCAGTTCCCGGTGCGGCACCAGGGTCGTGGAGCCCCATCCGCTCCCCGCCGGCCCTCGGGATGGGAAAGAGCAGATCCAACCCCCATCTCCCATATTTTTTGAACGCCTTCTCCTCTGCGGCAGGCGGCTGGGAGAGCGCCTCTCCTCCCTCCGCCTGGCGACATCCATCCATCCCTCCCTCCCTCCATCCCGCCTCGGCTGGCTGAGAAACGCCACTGTCCCCAGCACAGACCCCCAGCAACAAGGTGGGGGGAGCAGCAGCAGCCCCCAGAGGGGACACCGACCCGCTGCGGCCCCCGCCTCAGCCCAGCTCTGCCCCCCCAGCGGCAGCACGGCACCCCCCGCCCTTCCGCTCGGAAAGGATGCCTATAAACATCTCTATACATCTAGATAGATATATATAAAAATCTATATAAACAGATATACATGCAAATAAAGAAATATATATGCGCGCA
>VZSF01007655.1:400325-480950 GCA_013398295.1 Chionis minor | reverse complement strand
GGGGTGCCGGGGCCGGCGGAGGTCACAGCCCTCCGGGGACTCGGGCTCGGCGGTGGTGTCTCCTCTCTGCCGCTCTCTCTGCTCTGCCACGGCCGCGCTGTGCGGCGGAACGGGGAGTCACGGAAGGGTTTGGGTGGGAAGAGACCTTGAAGCCCATGCAGTGCCACCCCCTGCCCTGGGCAGGAACACCTCCCACCAGAGCAGGGTGCTCCAAGCCCCGTCCAACCTGGTCTTGAACCTCCAGGGATGGGGCAGCCGCAGCTTCTCTGGGCAACCCCGGCCAGGGGCTCACCACCCTCAGAGTGAAAAATTTCTTCCTGATATATCTATTATAAGTCTCCCATCTTCCAGCATAAAACCATTGCTCCTCATCCTGTGGCTACAATCCCTGATCCAGAGTCCCTCCCCAGCTTTCCTGGAGCCCCTTTAGGGGCTGGAAGGTCTCCCTGGAGCCTTCTCTTCTCCAGGCTGAACCCCCCCAGCTCTCCCAGCCTGTCCTCCCAGCAGAGGGGCTCCAGCCTCCTAGCATCTCCGGGGCCTCCTCTGGCCCCGCTCCAGCAGCTCCGTGTCCTTTTGCTGTTGGGACCCCTGGAGCTGGACCCAGTATTCTAGGTGGGGTCTCCCTCGAGCAGAGCAGAGAGGCAGAATCCCCCCCCGACCCTGCTGCCCCCGCTGTGGGGATGCAGCCCAGGGGGCAGGGGGTGGTTCTGGGCTGCCAGCGCTCCGTGCCGGCTCCTGGTGAGCTTCTCCCCCACCAACACCCCTCAAGTCCATCTCCAGCCATTCTCCACCCAGCCTGGATTTGTGCATGGGATTGCCTTGACCCCCCAAGTGCAGGTAGATGACATTTGTTGTTCTCCCCTTATCCACCAACACTGTAACCCTGTCGCAGAAGGCCACCAAATTTGTCAGGCATGATTTGCCCTTAGTGAAGCCATGTTGGCTGTCACTGATCACCTTATTTTCCATGTACCTTAGAGTTTCCAGGAGGATCAGCTCCATGATCTTGCTGGGGATAGAGGTGACCAGTTGTCTTTGTTCTGTGAGAGCTCCAGCTCACAGGAGGTGGCCTGGGTGTGTTCGTTGCAGCAGTTGCAGTGAATTTGGAGCTGTGTGATCACTGAACCTGGTGGCCCCTTGGCTGGCCTCACCTGCACCTATTGCCACATCTGCTGAGTTGTAGGTTGTTGCCTGTCTTGCAAGACCCAGTTTTAATTTCTTTTTTGATGTTGTGTTGATATCTGGTTGTGTGTTGACGAGTTTGAACCATTAGAATGGTGAAGAGCCACACCGCAAATACAATGTTCTGCGTGTGGGAAGAGAGGTTGAAGCTTGCGAACCCATTGGTTCGGTTTCTGATCTTAACTGTGATCCCCCTCCTCTGACTTAACTGTAAAACACTTGAGATATCGGAATCACACCGCGGGTGTTGCAGAGTGAATACTTTTAACTTCATTTTTTTTAAAAGGTAAATATTAAGGGATCAGGAGAAGTCAGAAGACTGTCAGGAGAGGTCTCCTAAGTACCATAAAGGGCTAGAAGGAAAAAAACCCACTTGCTTTGGCAGACAACTTTCTCACGTGTGTGTACTTTGCTTTTCAGATAAGAAAGCAGAAATTGACAGTCTTGCAGCAGAATACATCGAGTCTGTGAAGAACATGTTACCCGAGGAGCGAGTGGAACACCTGAAGAAAATCCAGAGTGCCTACAGCAAATGTAAAGAGTACAGTGACGATAAGGTCCAGCTGGCCATGCAGACGTACGAGATGGTGAGGATCATAACCAGGGAGGCTCTTTTTAGATATGGTCGTACTCTGGAATGGGGCTGCTGGTGAATGTGGAAGACACTTCCACAGTATCTTGTTTTCCCTGACATAGTTAAGTTTTTGCTTAAATGTCTTAGTGAAACAAATTATTAGTCCTCGAGCTTATTTTTCTTACTGTTGCCATCCCTAAAAAGCCTCCTCGTGTGTTACCATGTTTTGTGTCAAGTAGGGTTCTCTTCTGGTGAAGAGTTACTGCTTGATCGGTAGTACGTGTTTGCTGTGTAATAACACCAGCGAATTTACCCCACTCCCTCCTCCCCAGCAGCTCCCCTGTCACCCAATGATTTATTTAGGGCTGGTCTTAGTCATAAGCAATGCTTTTCAAGTCAACTTCAATACTATCTTGTGGAGGAGTGGAAGGAATTCTCTGTTGCCTTGGTTTCCAAGTGACAAAAGAAAGCAAATGCGTCGACCTCACCATTCTGGTTGTATATTGGACACCAGACTTTCCTTGGTGAACCTGGTGGGAAAATCTCATTTCTTAATACGCAGCGTTCCGCTTTTTTCTGCCCGTACTCCTGTGTCTGGGTAGCCGTCTCTTGAATAATTCTTATCTCTGTGTATTTTATCCCCTAGATAAAACTTGAGCATGGGTTATCCTTTTGACTGTGCTTAGTGTGTTTTGTCCAGCTTTTGGAGATGGTTTGCGTTCTGCTACATCTGCAGCTGCAGTATGTTTTATTGCCGTCAAATCAAATACTGCAGAAAAGGAGGTTATTTCTCAGGAATTGAAAAGTGTCCTAGAAAAGTAATTTGAGGACCAGGTATTGCAGCAACACAGTTTGGGAGTGGTGGCTTAAAATACCTTTAAAATACTCTGTCCTGTAAGCCGCGTTATTGCAACCAGGGCAGTACAAGGTACTTACTTAGTGTGCATTGACTTGATGTCGGAGATAGTCAGCAGAAGCCTGTATTTATTACTAAATTTCTTTGAAGAGTGTGCCAGTGGCATACCAGAAAACCTACTCGACACATTTCAAAGACAAATAGTTGAATAATGTCTTTTGAAAATTGCAGGGAAGAAAACAATTCTTTTTAACGTATCTCACCATCTTGTTTTGTTCTGCAAACCGTTAGTCTGAGTTGCTTTGATTCTCCTTTATGCCACCTCCCTTTTCCTTCCTTTCTCTTTGTAGAGGGACTGGGTCCTCTTGCTTTTGCCTGTTTTCTTTTTCTCTCCGCCTTAATTGCCTTTGTGTGTACCATTTCCCTTTTTCCAGTTTGGTACCCCTTTCATGCCTTGCTCTGAAGTAATATACTCCTGTTCATGCCGATAATCGCTGAATTATTAGACCTTCCTGTTTTCGTTTGAGGAATTTTTATTTTTTTTTTAAATTCAGTTTGTGGTTTCCTCTTCTGTGCAGGTGGATAAGCATATCCGCCGGCTGGATGCAGACTTGGCGCGGTTTGAAGCAGATTTGAAAGATAAACTGGAAGGCAGTGACTTTGAAAACACTGGATCCCGAAGCCTGAAAAGTGTGTAAATTTTACACGGTTTGCAGCCTTTTCCAACACTGAGCGTGTCTAACCCGAAAGACTAAGATATTAAAGCAGGCTGTTGTTTCTGGAGGAAGAAAAGCAGCACACCCTCATGTACTTACTTCTCTACTTGTTTTTAATGCTCTTCAAGTACTTACAGCACTCTGGTGGGCAATAAGCAGATTTAAAATTCACTCTTCCTACTTGCCAGATCATGCTGAGGTGGCCCACAGTTACTGGTTGTAAGGAGGCTACTGGCCAAGGGGGAAATAGCTGTGACAAAACTGAACTGATGTTCTTATAGCTCTTCAGCGTAACAGTTTCAGACTTGATCTGTTACCAAGTTAGTTCTAAGCTTTTCACGAGGAGAGATTTGCCGTTTTCCTCCTTTTACCAGAATTTGAATACTAATCAAGCTGAGACCAGCAGGAAAAATGAGGAGTTAAGGGAAGGTAACAGTTTCTGTAATGTATACTGGAAATCTCATGTGATTAGGGTGAAATTTGAGCATGGTTAACAGCACCGCAGCTTTCTGCCTTTAAAGCATGAAACAAGGCGTAAGATCGGGGATGTGGCAATAAAAGTTATATTAGGTATTGAGTAACCAATTAACTGGCTGAGTGTTTAAAAATATACTGCGATTAAAAAAAAAATACTACAGCATGTTGAATCAAATATGATACTATTTATATCTTATGCAATGATATGGGCTAACGTTGTACTGCAGTGAGTTAGTTGCCAAAACTGCGAACAGAAGAGTTTGGTGCTCGGTCGTACTTGCCAGTTTGGCATATTTGTGGCATAAAAATGTATTTCAGAATCAACGTTCATATTCAGTTACGTAGGACATAAAGATTTCAAAACAATAAATGCTTCAAAAGAAGAACATCTGGGGGTGTTTCTTGTATACGTTGAAATGATGTGGGGGTTTTTTTCTTTTATAGAGGGACGAAGTCAGAAAGACAAAAGAGGTTCTCGAGGCCGAGGCAGGCGAACATCTGAAGAAGATACACCAAAGAAAAAGAAGCTCAAAGGAGGGTAAGGCACACGCAGTCACAGCCCCAGTGACTTTGGCTTGACACTTCATGAATTTTCCGCAAGCTCATGTTACCCTATTTATGACTCATGTCTGGATGGTGAGCGGTGTTAGATTGTTCTGGTCTTACTCTGTTTCATTAGCGTCCTGCTTAGGACAAGTCAGCTTTGTTAATTAACTCCTTGGATGGCATGTGGAAGCTCAGCATGCTTGGAATGCCCTCTGACTGGAAGGACAAGATCAGAGTCTCTGTTGCTGTTGGCAAGCTGGGAGAAAATAGCTTTGATTTTTTTTTTTTGTCATGCGGCTATTTTTAACAGTTGCTTGTGGTTGTAAAAAGAAACACTTGCCCATCAGGACAACAAATGGTGGTGTAGTGTTGTTCTAGAAATCTTGGAGAGTTTTGGGGGTTGTTTTCAAAGAATCATGTCCTAGATAGTCTTGAATGATCTAATTTGGTTTTGTGAAGCAAGGAAGAAAGCGTGTCCCCTCTCTGCGATATGATTTATATTAAAGAGCCTCTGTTAATTTCGGTATTTTCAGTTGGCTGAATGGAGGAGCAGAAAACTAGAAATAGTTCCCGTTGGTCGTTACTGACTTGTTAATTTAATACACTCCTGTGAGAGCGAGAGGGTTCACTCATACCTGACAGCGCAAAAAGAATGTGTAATAAAACAGATTGGGGGTGGAAATCAGATTCTTGTGTCCACAAGCAGAAGTGAGTGATCTGTATGTTAATTTTGTTAACTGTAGTCATGGCACGTACAACTCATTCTCTTAATCCTTTATAGCCCAGCTCATGTTTTGGTTTTGATCAAACCAACCTTATGATTTTGATTATTGGATAGTATGTGACAACGTAATCTGAATTCTAAAGTAGGGTCAGTGTGTTTTAGTTTTACTAAACTTTTAAAAACTTTAAAATACTTTTAAATACTTAAAAGTAATAATACTTTTAAAAACTAATTTTCTCAAGTGGGATTTAGATCTTGGAAACATGGTGTTGGTGCAACTGAAAAGTGTTTTGTCCTTGTCTACAGATCCGAGTTTGCTGATACCATCCTGTCGGTGCATCCCTCAGATGTCCTGGACATGCCGGTGGACCCCAACGAACCAACCTACTGCTTGTGCCACCAGGTGTCCTATGGAGAAATGATTGGCTGTGACAACCCAGATGTAAGCCCATGAGATGATTTCTGTTCCAATGTTTGCTCCCTCCCAACACCGTGAAATCCGAGGGGGAGTAATTGCTGAGTTAGATCATGCGAAGTGAAAGTAACATTTGTGCAGCGCTAAGCGTCTCTTCTGTGGGTTTTTCCTTTCTGTTTTGCAGTGCCCAATTGAATGGTTCCACTTTGCTTGTGTGGACCTCACCACCAAACCAAAAGGGAAATGGTAAGTGTGACAACGTACAGCTTTTTTGATTATTTTTTTTTAAATCAGGCTACAATTTGCCTCACCGAGAATCACAATAAGAATTAAAACCTCATTGTGAACCATCCCGACAGAGGAGCTTTGCTCTTGTCATCACGGGGTTTGCATCCTCTGTCATCTGGGCTTGTGTTTGTGTGAAGGCGGGAGGCACAAGGGGAACCTTCTTCCTAATTTCTACTTCCACAGGGTGTTGGATTCTGGTGGGAGCAAAGCAAAGACCTGGGCATATGCAAAATTGGATGATAAACAACAATTTTTTGATCTGAGGCTTGCGTAAACGTGTATATGTTACATCTCAGGCTTGCTGTGTTGTTGCGTAGCTGTGGCTGTAGTTAAAATGGAGAAGAGGCACGTATTTAATTTTTTCGCTTTTGGAAGCAAAGTTTGAAGACTGCTCTGGGTTTTGCTTATATATGTGCTCGTCCTGGAAAGAATCATAGGGTTGTACTTCGTTTCTGTTTAAGGGACTGCTCTCATCTAATTAACAAGGTGCCTATCAGAAACAGGGTTAAGTGAAAATGAACTTTGAAATGAATATTGGAGGGGGAGGAAGGAAGGAATGGGAGGAATGTATCTTTTTTTCTTTTGCCTGTAGAGGAAGCTCGTGTGACAAACCTGGAGTAACTTCTAGGTGAATGAAACAGGGTGAATCCCAGCTGTGAGGGGCCAATGAGCCCTGGGAGCGTTCTGGTCCTGGCTCTTGCTTCTGCCCATCCCAGTTGGGCCAGTTCTTTTCCCATTTCCCTAGGCTTCCTGCCTGTTGTGAAAATTGCTGCAGTTACTTAAATGGGCTGTTTTTAAACCACCTCCCCACCCGCGTGTTCCCAAATAATAGAAACAGTTGTTGTCTGTGTTGTTTGCTTTAGCAACTAATTTCTGCCTCTCTTTCCCCATAGGTTTTGTCCTCGCTGTGTTCAGGAAAGAAAGAAAAAGAAGTAAGGAGTAGAGGGGAATATGTCCTCTGAGGCAAGAAGAATTTAATATATTCCTTCCTTCATGTTGCAATATTATCTTTGATTTCTTTTTTTAACCTACCCCCCTTCTTTTTTCTGGTATGATGTTTGATTGTCCAGTGGCCAGTTGTAATTTCTGTGCTTTCACAAGAAAATTGCTTTGGGAGGGAGTCCCAAATCCCTTTGCCGCGGGGATTTTATTTATGTTACACTTGCACAGCACCAAAATCGGTGTTACTATGAAGTGCTAGGGCAGCCAGTAGCTGTAGTCTCTGCTACTTTATAGGAGTCTGAAGGGCGTTGCAGGAGCATGAAATACCTGAAACTTCAGCACGGTGCGTCGCCATCAGGGAAATCGTTTAGACCTGGAGCCTGGTGCAGCAGAGGAGAAGGAATTTTCTCCGGTTGGCTCCTTTAGGTGTGAACTCCACTTGTTGGGCAGTTTTGTAGTACAGAAAGGAACAGGAAAGCTGTTTCCAGTGTCCGTTTCCTCGAAGCCAAGTACCGTGATTAGTTTTGACGGGGCAGGGGTGGGAGAGACGTATGATCCTGTCATCTCTTCTGGGGAATGTCTTCTGTCTGCCTTGGCAATGCCTTTATTTTACTTGGATCTTGCCCCCACGCACGTGAACCTTAAGAGAGGCAAACCATTACACTTCTCACCTCCTTCTAGAAAAGGTTTGTTTCTTTCAGGAGGAAAAACCTTTAAATAGCAAAGGAATTGCTGTTTTCTTTTGAATTGTTTCTTAGTGACAGTAATATTGAGAGAGGGCATTGTTACCTTTCCCGGCTGTTTCCATTTGTCTGAAGATAACCTTTAAGTACCTTACTGTGAAGATGAAGCCTACAGTATTCTTATAGAAGGTCGGATTTATTCATGAAATAAGATGAAGGCCTGACTATTGTTGCATGGGTTTGCCTGCGTGGCACCTGGATAAATCAGGAAAACCAGCTTTAATGGGAATTTTACAGGATAATGCGTACCTTCCCCTGATGGCAGGCAGAGCTGAGGGGCAGCCATGCCGTGCCCTGCCTTGCTGGGGGCGTTGGCATTCAACAGGAACATTTCCAAATGACTTCTTGTCATTTTTTTCGTCTTTTTTTCTTTTTTTTTTTTTTTTTTTTTTTTTTTTTTTTTTTTATAGTGGGGGCACATTTGCATGTTCTTGACTTCTTTAAGCTGCCTTTCAGGTTGTGAATGTGAATCCTTGCTGTCGCGGTGTCAGTTGCTGCAGCAGAAGGAAGAGAAGGAAATCAGGAGCAGGAGAACAAAAAGTCTTTCTGTTTGGGTTTGGTTTTTGTTTGTTTTCTTTCCTCTGGGTTATAGTGGATGCAGCAGTCAAGGGAAGAGCTGAGATTACTCTTGTCTTCACATATATCTGCTGTGTTATGGGGTTTATCTGCCTACAGTAAAGGGTGTTATGGAGAAAGGTGGTTCTGCTGGTGGGAGGGGAAAGAAACCAAAGCCCCAAACCAACCCCCCCTGCAGCGGTGGGCACCGGGATTCTTGAATTTTGCTGGCTGTGATCCCTGATGATCCCTGATGGGTGTTGATGGCCGGGCTGTGTACTACTTTACATACCATTGTGCCGGGGGGCTCTTGGAAAGACATTAAGAAACTTCCAGATCAGCTTGTGTTCCACTGTAAAAACAATCTGAATAAACAGCACCGAAAGAAGAAAAAAAAAAAAAAAAAAAAAAAAAAGGAAAGAAAAAACCCAAGCCCCACCCACCACAAAAAAACAACCCAAACAAACCACTTATAGTCAGATTTTGGCACCTGTTTCCAAAAGAAAAAAAGAAAATACTTTTTTCCCCCTGTTGCACAGACCATCTTACATATGTTTTGCGATGAAAGAAAAGTAGAACACAGCTCTTGCCGATTTTTTCCTTCCCTGCTTTGCTCTGCTGGGCTTTGTAGATGCTGCAGGTGCCTTGAGGCTGACATAGAAGAAGCCTCTTGATACCGAGACAGATTTTCTGTGAACATTTTGATTTATTTGCATCTGCTGGGGGGAGGGAACCCCACCCCACCCCGCTGTCTCCAGGGTCCTTTAATTTAAAATGTGATGTGGCACGGTGTCTGTGCGACTCTGCACGTTGTATACGGAGTTTCCATAATTGTGTTTACAAGATGTGTTTGTCGCCGTTGGGATGGCACCCGAAAAGCACACAGTCCAAAATTAATTGCTGGAGGGAAAAGGGAGAGGAAAAAGCACAGTCACACGAACCTGAGCTTGGAAATAGTCGGCCCTTTTTCTTTGCCTCTTTTTTTTTTTTTTTATTTTTGAGGGTAAATTTATTTGTGATACCTCGTGAGCCAGGCTGTAATTCGGTAACCAGGCAGTGAGCCCCGTACCTCACTGAGCCGCTCAACGGTGGAGCGGAGGAGCAGAGCGACGCCCTTTGGGATTTTATTTTTCCCTTTCCATCCGATATTTTATACAATTCGTTTGTTGGTTTGCTTTTCCTAAGGCTCTATCAGTAGCGGTATTGCCGTAGGTTAAGCGTTTGATCTGAAACAGCCCGGCAATTCCCCGGCACCTCTCCAGAGGCGTTGCTGGAAGCATTCCCTTATGGAAGTGGGTGGCTACGGATAAGCGCAGAGCTGATCGCCCTCGGCTCCAAAAAGATGGCCAGGTGGGACAGCGTTTTTGTTAGCAAGCACTTTCTGGGGCTTGGAAAAGCAGACTTTTTCCATTTTAACCAGCAAAGCAAAAAGAAAACCAAGCTCTGGAAGTTAGCGTCAGCTCTTGAAAGGAAAAACCTCATTCGTTAGGAACGGGGAGCGGCACCAGGTACAACGTACTCCCCTTTTCGACCTACGCGACGTCTGTAACGCGTCAGCCCAGCTGACGTCTGCCACCAGCAATAAACTGTCCCACGGGGACACTGAGCAGCTCTTGGCCACTTACACCTGGCTTCAGAGACTTTTTTTTTCTTTTCTTTTTAAAACTCTTTATAGACAAGAAATACCGATAGCCTTCATTTCTGCTTACTAAAAGATTTGCATCCTTCTCCTGAATTTTGAATGTACGGTGTTAAAATAACACTTTTCTGGAGAAGGGTGACCTAGACTGTGACACATGTAAAAGGAATGTTCCACTAAAGATTGTCAAAACACCCCAAAGACCCTGCGGGGTTCAGCTTCACTGCAGCACGTCCCAACTGGAGGGGAAACGACTTTAACCTCGNGCGGGCACTAGGACCCGGGGGGAGTGGGGGGCGGTGAGCGCGGTGGCGGTGCCCCGCCGGCAGATGGCGCATGCGCGGTGGCCGGCGGCGCATGCGCGGTGGCCGCTCGGCCGGGCGCCGCCATTACCGCCGGCAGCAGGACCCGGTGTCCCCGTTTCCCCGAGCGGGGCGTGAAGCCGCCGCGGCCCGGCGGGGCGCGTGGCGGGTCACCGCGGAAGGGAGACCGGCTGCGTGAGGCGATGGGTGTCCCGCACCCCCGGGCGTCGCCTGGCCGGGGGGGGGCCGCGCGTGCGAGCGCCTGTTCCCGCCTCCCCAGCAGCTGAGGGAGCGCCTAAGCGGCTCCCCCCGGGAGCGGAGGTTCCCCCCGGGAGCGGCGGGCTTGTGCGTGAGCTGGGTCTCAGCCGCCATGGGGCTTCCCTCCGCCGTCCCGCGCCGCCCCGCTTGGAGCGGCTGGGCCCAGCGGAGGTGGCTGACGGGCCTCCCCGGCCGCGCCTGGGCCCGCCAGAGCGTCGCTCCCGCCGCGGCGGCGCCCGGGCAGAGGCAGCGGCCGGGTGCGTCCCGGAGCGCGGTTTCCCGGCCGTGGGGCGCCGCCGGGCCTCCGGGCAGCAGCGCCTTCCACGCCGCCTCCTCCGGCTTCCAGGAGGTGACGCTGACTGGAGAGCGCTACGGCGTGCGGCGGCTGCCCTTCGCCCGGCTGGCCGGTGGCGACGTGGCCTTCTTTGAGCGCCTGATGCCAGGCAGAGTCGTGACGGACCCGGAGGAGCTGAAACCCTTTAACGTGGACTGGCTTAAATCAGTCCGAGGTGAGCCAGCTACTTCGTTAGTCGCTTCGGGTAAAGCCTCGTCTCTGCTTCCGTTAAGGTACCGGCATGGAAAGTCAGCCGAAGCAAATGTCATCTCTGTCTGTAGCAGACCATCTCCTTACAGACCAGCAAAAACAGATTTTTCTCACAGAAAATATTCCTTTGAGAGTTACCTCATTTCTGGTAGTCTTTCAGGCTTTTGTTAAAAAAAAAAAATCTAAGCCCTGTTAACTTACTAATTTTTTCCTGAAACAAACTGGCTCTGCTAACGCTTCCTGAAGTTTTGGCTGAACCTCAGAAAAAAAGCGGTGGTGTTTTCTGTTAGTGGTGTCAAAGATTTCATGGGAATAGAGGACGTTTCCCATCGCCCCCACTGGCAACTGAGCCTACATCCACAGGCAAAGCTTTTACAGTGCTTTAAGGGAAAACCTGCTATCGAAAACGTTTGAAAAGCGCCTAAGGTGCTTCTGCCTCAAAGTGGAGGGAATGCTGTCACTTTGGACATCGTGCTTCACCACCTTTTTCTTTCTGGCATCTGTGGAGCCCACACCTCCCCTGAGAGTCCCTTGTTTTCCTTGCAGGCTGTAGCAAGCTGCTGTTGAAGCCGCAGACAACGGCGGAGGTGTCTCAGGTTCTCAGGTAACAGGGCACGTTTTCTGCTGGGCTTTGTGGGGAGGAAACTCGGGTTTATTCTGGGAGGGTCCAGCAGATGAGGGGAACATTGAGGCGTTCAGGCACTGGTTGATTGCTCAAGCACTGGAACAACTGAAGCTGCTTTCTTCGTGACTGCGTGCCTTGTGGTTGAGCTCTAGTGACTTCAGCTCTCCCTTCTGCTCTCTATATCTCCGCTGCCCTTGGGCTGTCCATGTTTCATAGAATCATAGAATGGTTTAGGTTGGAAGGGACCTGGCAGATCACTGAGTTCCAACCCCCTGCCATAGGCAGGGACACCTCCCACTAGACCAGGTTGCCCAAGGCCACATCCAGCCTGGCCTGAAACCCCTCCAGGACTGGGGCCTCAACAACCTCTCTGGGCAACCTGTTCCAGTGCCTCACCACCCTCAAAGTCAAACATTTCTTCCTAATGTTTAATCTAAACCTGCCCTCTTCCAGTTTAAAGCCGTTCCCCCTCGTCCTATCACTACATGCCCTAGTAAAAAGTCCTTCCCCTGCTCTCCTGTAGGCCCCCTTTAGGTACTGGAAGGCCGCAATAAGATCTCCTGGAATCTTCTCTTCTCCAGGCTGAACAGCCCCAACTCCTTCAGCCTCTCCTCATAGGAGAGGTGATTCCTGAGGTACTTTTTGTTCCAGCTGCTCCCAGGACCAGAGATCCTGCATGCTGTTGCTAGTCTGGACGTGTGTGTGTACGGATAGCTAGACGGTGTTGTTTGCCTACAAAAAACTTACAGGTTCCTAATGAGGAATGTTCTCACATAGCTGAAATTTTCCAAGGCAGAAAGGGATTTCTGTTTGTGCCTTGTCTTTCCCAGCCCCACTGCTCTCCCTGGCCCTTGGCTTTGCTGGGGTGATGGTGTCAGATCAGTATGGGGCAGAAACAAAGGCTGAACTTTCATTTGTTTTACAAACTGAAATCCATCTTTCCTGGCCGGATGTCCTTACAAAGGCAGCAGCAGGCTTCTCAAATCAAAGTCGATGGCTTTGAGTAAAAGGATCTTAAGAGTGCTTAGTGTGGAAGAGAAAAATGGAGCGGAGGCGAGATAAGCAAGTGGATTCAGTGTTGATGACTTTTCTGCTCTACTAAATTGTCAAAATTAGACACTGTACCAATGCTCAAGTGGAGCGGTTGTGTGGAAGGACTGGGAAGGGGTCATCTGAAAAAGCGAAGAAGGTTAGGCCAGAATCGGGCAGGTTGAGGAGCGAATGTTTTGGCCGCTAAATCAGCAAGAGCACTTCCCTGGTTCCCCTGGTTCAGGGGTGTGAGCGTGGCTCCAGTTGGGCACGTGTGTGCAGAGTCGGTGTTTGGCTCAAGAGCTACAAGCTGCAGGAACCCGCTTCTGGCTCCGTTAAAACAGATACCTAAAGTGCCGTGAAGTCAGGGCTTCTGAGGTAACTGCTGGTGCAGGGCAGCTTTGCGCCATGCGTCGTGCAAGAACTTCTGTGAGTTTGGGGAGGACGTGACCGGTGGCGCTTTGCGGGGATATGGCAGGCTGGAAGGTGAAGCAGCTGAGGTGTAGGTGCTTCATTGCCTACAGGGCATTAATTTCTGGAAGGGAGGAGGAGGGCAGTAATTTCTTAAAGCACTGCCAGAGGTTGTCTGTCAGAGCCCACTGAGGAAGTGGAGTCGTTACCAGAGACTGCTGCATAAATAGCTTATGCATTAAAGAGTGAGCTGTGATTTCCAGGCAGATGTTGCGTGGCAGATCTGTCGCTGCACACGGGGGATGACCTCGAGTGTTTGTTCCTTTGCTCAGCGGTGGGGTGAGTTTAGTGAGGAGCTGTGATTTATAGAATCACAGAATCACTTGGGTTGGAAGAGACCGTCAAGATCATCCAGTCCAACCATAAACCTACACTGCCAAAACCACCCCTAACCCATGTCCCTCAGCACCACGTCTGCCCAGCTTTTAAATACCTCCAGGGACGGCAATTCCACCACCTCCCTGGGCAGCCTGTTCCAATGCTTGAGAACCCTTTCGGTAAAGAAGTTTTTCCTAATATCCAACCTAAACCTCCCCTGGCACAACTTGAGGCCATTTCTTCTTGTCCTATTGCTTGTTCCTTGGGAGAAGAGATTGACCCCACCTGGCTATAACCTCCTTTCAGGGAGTTGTAGAGAGTGAGAAGGTCTCCCCTCAACCTTCTCTTCTCCAGGCTAAACAACCCCAACTCCCTCAGCCGCTCCTCATCAGACTTGTTCTCCAGACCCCTCACCAGCTCCATTGCCCTTCTCTGGACACGCTCCAGCCCCTCAATGTCTCTCTGATACTGTGGTGCCCAAAACTGAGCACAGCACTCGAGCTGTGGCCTCACCAGTGCTGAGTACAGGGGCACCATCACTTCCCTGCTCCTGCTGGTCACACCATTCTTGATACAGGCCAAGATGCCATTGGCCTTCTTGGCCACCTGGGCACACGCTGGCTCATGTTCAGCCGACTGTCCACCAGGACCTCCAGATCCTTTTCTGCCAGGCAGTTTCCAGCTGCTCCTCCCCAAGCCTGTAGCGCTGCCTGGGGTTGTTGTGACCAAAGTGCAGAACCCGGAACTTGGCCTTGTTGAACCTCATCCCATTGGCCTCAGCCCATCGATCCAGCCTGTCCAGATCTGCAGTAAAACTTTTCCTTTGTCTCAATTGAGACTTTAGGCTGCTTAATTTTAAGGAGCGTTGAGCATTCTTGCAAAGGTAGACTTGCATGTGGAGGTGAAATTCTTTTGACAGGCTGGATTATGGCCTTAAAATACATAAGACTTCAGAAACCGTTTTTCTTCCAGGTACTGCTATGAGAGGAACCTGGCAGTGAACCCACAGGGGGGTAACACAGGCCTTGTTGGGGGCAGCGTTCCTGTCTTTGATGAGATCATTCTCTCCACTGTTCTCATGAACCAGATCATCAGCTTTGACAAGGTGTCTGGTAAATATCGCAGAGATGTGAGGCACAGAAATGAGCCCCAGGCCCTAAACCAGCCATTTTCCTGGAAGGCGATAACTGCAGGATCAGCAGGGTTCAGCCCAGCAGCACAATAAGGGGCGTCAGAGGTTTGTTTCATCCAGGCTCCTGCTGCTGATGTAATTCTTAGGTTATAACAGTAGCAAATGTAAAAATACATCTGGTGGCAGAAAGAGGAAGGTAGGAAGAGATAAGCGAAACCTTCTATTAGACATCCTATTATCTGTTCATAAATTAAATGAGAAACCCAGCAGGTGAACCAGAATGACAGTGTTGAAGAAGGCACGTGGTCACTACACTAGCAGAGGGAAGGGAAGGGAGGGGAAAACTTAGAGATTGTTTGGATTTGGAGTTAGGAATTAGGCTGGGTTTTGAGTATGTCAGTTCTTAGAGAGGGAGAACAGCAGGCAGAGACATACTTCATGTCATGTGTGTTTTACCTGTCCAGAGTTGTGGATGACCAGATGTTCAGGCAATGGTAAATCTCCCCTCGGCTTGAGGAGGGGTAGGACAGTGCCCTGTAGCGTGCACAGACTGTGTCTTTAAATACAATCCTTGAAAGTTTTGGAGGAAGAGGTGGTCGCATTTGCTTGTACTTACCCTGCCTCTTGAGGAGGCATCTTCTCCTTGGGCATCAGCTCGTAGCAGGACGTTTCTGTTTCAGGAATCCTTGTGTGCCAAGCTGGCTGCATCTTAGAGAAACTCAACGAGTACTTGGAGCAGCAGGGATTTATCATGCCGCTTGACTTGGGAGCGAAAGGTAGCTGTCACATTGGTGGTAACGTGGCCACAAATGCTGGAGGCTTACGGCTCTTGAGATACGGCTCTCTCCGAGGGACAGTGCTGGGACTGGAAGTGGTAAGGCGAGTGCCTGGCAATTCCCTTCTGCGTTTAAACCTCAGCTTCTTCCCATTTCCTGCCACTCTAGCCCTGAGCGCTCTGTTATGCAGGCAAGTGCCTCTCCAGGCTTCCGCTCTTAACTTTTCCTCGTAAGCCTCTTTTGAGAAGGGGCAACAAGTGTCTTCATGGGTGTCACATCTGTTTTTGCGTCTGCAGTTTCCAGCTTCTACTTCTGTCCTTACTGACAAAAGTGACATTGGGTGGTTTTCTAATCCAAAGAGGTGAAAAGAAGGTAGGGAGGGATTTGGTGATCTGGAGTTACGTGCTTGAGGTTGGTTCCTCTGTGGAGCAGTGGGTCTCTGGAGCGCTCTGCTAAACCCATCCTACAGCACCCTTTTCTAGCTCCTCCTCACTTGACTTCTAATAGAGCCATCTGCTTTGGGTTTGGTTGGCCGCTGGCTTGGCTTTCTCCTAGAGTCTTTCCCGTTCCTCAGCCTGCTTCTGCCCTATGGACCTGTGCCTATGTGTGTAAAAGCTGGGAGCGGTGGTTCTAAAAGATTTCGGGACTTGGGAGCAGAGAGCTAATAGAAAGTAAATTGGGTAGGTAACAAAAGCCTGGTTTGGTTTTATTGTGTAGGCCCAGACAGGAGAGCTTTTGTCTCTCAAGTTAGCGCCTCTAGCATCTAAACAGCTTTTGATAACATGTCTTAGAGACATTCACCCTCGATTTATGGCTCAAGTGGTGGAGGGCTTACTTCATTCTGGTTAAATGTTGTCATTGTTTCAAATAGAGTTCCTTGTTTCTATTGAATAATGAGAGCTGGGGCTGCAAAGAGTGGCTGATCTTGTCCGCCCCTGGTAAGAAAAGTGGAGCCAGCTCCATCTTCTGTTATTACTTGTCCTGCTGTAACATGTGCAAACAGCACCACAAAAAAAAAAAAAGCAGCAGAAAAGTTTGAGGGAAGACTTAGGGAGGATTTAGAGGGGAGGAACTTTACCACTGCTGGAGGCTGGCAGCAGCTTTTTGTCAGCCCGGTAGCAGATGAGCTTATGACAAGAGATTTCCGTGTAGGTGCTTTGACCGCGTCTCTGTATTCCCGCAGGTGCTGGCTGATGGCTCAGCTCTGGACTGCTTGGCGTCTCTGCGCAAAGATAACACCGGCTACGACTTGAAGCAGCTTTTCATTGGGTCCGAGGGGACCTTGGGAGTTATCACTGCTGTCTCCATACTGTGTCCTCAGAAACCTAAGGCTGTGAATCTGGCATTCCTAGGTAGGAGCTGATCCTAGTAATTTCACACCTGAATTCAGAGGCTGGGAAATGAATAGGAACGGAGAGGTGAAAGCACTGCTCAGCCTGCTGAGCTAGACTACCAGCATCAGCTTGTTTTGAGAAATAGGATGGTGTATGTTAATAGTGTGTTAAAATACCTGCGCAGGTATTTTCTATCTGGGGTGTGAATGTGTCAAATGCCAGTAAGGGCAGGTTGCTCTGCAAGGGGAGGGAAGCCAGGAGCTTAGCAGCATGAAGAGGCAGGCAGGGCAGTGCCCTCACTGACGAGGGCGCAGGCTGACAGTACCCGAGCGAGGAGAGCAGGGCGAGTTTGGTGACAGCAGGCAGAGGCAGCCGCGATCCAGCGGTCAGCGCGTGAGCCTGTAGTGACAAGGCAAGGCTGGGCAGTCAAACCTACAGGTCAGGGTCTGGATCCGCAGGGTACCTGCTTAAAAGCTGTTTCTGAGTCTGCTTTTTAGCAGAGTTGTTTGTAGGGAGACTTCAATGAGACTTTTTTTTCTCTCAAAAACCTCTGAGGCCAGCAGGGACTTCTCAGACAGCTCGCTTGTATCCGATGTGACCTTGAGAGCAGAGAGCGAAACTGTTAGGAGGGGAAGAATTGACTGCAAGGGCTGACAGACCTGTGGAATATGTGCACGGACCCCAGAATTTGCCTGGACTCTCACAGTGGCCTTTAAATGTCTCTTGGGTTGCCTTCTTGCCTGTGCTGAAAACTGAGGATGGGGCAGACATTTTGGAATGAACTGGCTTGGAGTGTTCAAGAAGTCCTTGCCACAGCAAAGACTAATTGCTATATCCTGCTCTTCTGCTCTGAAACCTTCCCCAGCTCAACCTATAACAGGAACTGCTGATCTAAACCCACGCAGGGTAGCAGTTTACATTTTCCGGAGATGGGAGAGCTGACTTGAAAGCTGATAGGCTTTCAAAAATCTTTTGCAAGGGGTTTTTTTGAGGGGTGGGATGTGTTTCTTGTTCCTGAGTCCTCTCTGTATTCTGTCTGAAGGGTGTCAGAGTTTCGCTAAGGTTCTGGAAACATTTACAACCTGCAGAGCCATGCTGGGAGAGATCCTGTCTGCCTATGAGTTCATGGATGATAAGTGCATGGAATTGGTTGAGAAACATCTCAAGCTGTCCAGTCCAGTGACAGGTACCAGTGTCATTTGTGCTATAGAAAGAGGCATTGTAGCGCTTGGGGATTTTTAGCCTAGTTTTGTCTGTATCTATATCTATGCCTATATATGTCATTGAGCGTGTGGGCATCCCTCAGCGTTTTTGTACTCAGTATTCAATTCCAAACACATGTAGTGGAAGTCTTTAGAGGTAAAGCTTTTTGTTTCTACTTGTTCCCACAAAACTGCTAGTTTTCTGAAAAGCGGTGGCGAGGTAAAGGATAGAGTATGTAAATGAAGTGCCCTACACATAAAAAATTGCCGCTTGAGCTGCCCTTCCACGTGGCACCAGAGAATCTGGGCAGTAGAGTGACCTCATGAAATGTGCCAAGCTTGGGAAAATCTCCAGAACCTGCACTAAATTCCTGTGCCTTGACCCCAGAGCATCTGCTTATTCTGTTCTCCCTCACTTTCAGGCAGCCCTTTTTATGTTTTAATTGAAACTTCGGGCTCCAACTCAACCCATGATGAAGAAAAATTGAACAACTTCCTAGAACAGGCCATGACTTCTGGTTTGGTCACTGATGGAACTGTGGCAACGGATGATAAGAAAATAAAGGCAAGTCATTATTTCCTCTTGTGCAAATCTCTTTGACGTGATTCTCTACTTGAATTTGTGTTTTTAATAGGGAAATTTTCAGACTGCTGTTTGGTATAAATGTCTCTGAGTGATCTAGTGGCTTATTTGGCATATTGAGTAAGAACGCTAAGAGAAATTACTTACCACTGTTGAATCTTCCCAGAAAGCCTGAGTATTTGGGATTTCTCTTCTAAAAAGATCAAAATAATGAATTGCATCTTTCGGTATGCAGTCGACCCCCAGCTTGGCAGCTGGGGTAGGACCCAAACTGCCTGAAAACTATCAAAACCAGAAGCTCAGTTGTCAGCGAGGCCAGGAGTGACAAAGTCCTGTAGGCCAGCGTGACAGTGTGTTGGAGCCAGAGGCTGTGCCCTTACAGAACAAGACGGACACGTAGTGTTTCAGTGAGGAGGAGAGTGATTTGCGTCTGCCTGGTAAACATGAGTCTCTTACTGACCCATGTTTCTTCCAGCCCCAGTTCCCAAACCAACCCTTGCAGTACTAAACTGGAGGAGACCACATCCCCACTTCTTGGGACACCAAAACAGATTTGGAGAGAATCCCCATGCCTCGTTCTTTCTGTTTGGGGCACTGTCAAGCTTGAAGAGTCGGTGTGTCATGTTCCTGTATGATGTTGCCAAGAAAGTGTTATAACTAGCTTCCATGAGGCGGAGGGTATCGAGGGAAATCAGAAGCTGATTTTACATGCAAGGAATCAAGGCCCTTTTTCCCTCCGTGCCACAAAGCGTGGAACCCAAGAGGAGCTCGGTTTATTTGGATTTCTTTGATTCCTCAGATGCTGTGGAGCCTGCGGGAGAGGATCACAGAGGCCCTCACTCACGACGGCTACGTCTACAAATACGACATCTCTCTGCCCGTGGGAAAGCTGTACGATCTTGTGACTGACACCAGGGCTCGGCTGGGCCGCAGTGCCAAAAACGTGGTGGGCTACGGCCACTTGGGTAAGTGTAGGTGCTGGGAAGGGAGGCGATTGCTCTTTTGTGCTCTGCAACTTTCTAATAGTTTTAAAGGTTGTTTTCAGATTAGCTAGAGGCACAGACTAAGTAGCCGAGAGCTGGCAGAAGAGGAGGAGGCAGAAGAGGAGGAAATTCTGTGTCTGAATTTCGTTGCTTTCAGACTATGTTCTGTATATCGGTGGCAGGTTGCTAGCCAGTCACTGAACTCCTCATTTGTGTCTTCTTGCTCTGTACTTTCAGTTTAAGTATGTCAGTTGTTTAATTGGACCATCAATTTGATTAACGTACTTAGACACTTTTGGTAGATAAACACTCTTAGTCGTATTGGACATCAGTTATGTCTGAGCCATTAACCCTCCAAAAGAGCGATAAAGATAATGCACAGAAAGGTGAGTACATTAGTCAGAATGCTTTGAAACTGATTTTATTTTACAGACAGGTAAATCAGTAGCTTAGCAGAGCCGTTCTGTTAAAAAAAATCCAAAAACCAAACAACAAAACAGAACACACTTCAGTGCGCTTGATTTGAAAGACATGAAAAGACAGGTCTGCGTAACAAAGGCTGCCTCTGTTAGCTGTTGGTACTGAGCATTAAGCTGTGTACTGTGAGGGTTTGCTGGGATGCAGGAAGAGGTTCCAGAGTAAGAATGAGTAAGTTGTGTTTGTCTTTGTGTGTTCCATCTTCTGAATACCCAGCTTAATCAAATACCATCGCACACAAGTGGTAAAAGGAAAAAAATGTTCTGTTTGCTTTGTTTCTGTTGAAACAGTGCCAAAGTGCAGTTAGAACATTGCACAAACATAATGGGGAGAGCGGAAGTGGTGAAGGGTCATATTAAAATCTAATGATCGTTATGAAATAGCATTGGGGAAGTCTTTGCCATGCCATCTCGGTGGTGGGACAATAATTAATGCAGCATGATTGTTTGAATTTTAGAATCACAAGAGTGGGAATTTGAAAGTAGCTTAACTCAACACTTCCTCAAATATTATTGTACTGAAAGCATGGAAGAACAAAGATTCTATTTGAATTATTTGTGCGTGGAGAGGCTTAATGTTTGGAGGACAGTGAACTTGTCCTTTTTTGCACAGTTTAGAGACTAAGAAAGGCACCTTTGTTTGAGTGCATGGAGGAGACAGTAATGAGTGTCTATTGTAGGGCCACTGAGTTTTTATTACAGACCCACCTCTGTGGTGTTTTCTTTCAGGAGACGGAAACTTGCACTTGAACATCACGGCGGAGTCCTATAGCCATTCACTGCTGGAAGCCATCGAGCCGTTTGTGTACGAGTGGACTGCGAGATACAGTGGCAGCATCAGTGCAGAGCACGGACTGGGCTTCAAGAAAAAGCAGTTCATTCAGTACAGCAAACCCCCCGAGGCAGTCTTTCTGATGCAGCGTGTCAAAGCCATGTTGGACCCTAAAGGCATCCTCAATCCCTACAAGATGCTGCCCTCCAGTTCCTGAGAGCAGCTTGCGCTGAGAAATGAGCAGATGCCGTCACGCGAGGGTGGCATCTCTAGCTTGGCAAGTGTACTTTACCCATAAACAGAACTGATGCATCAAGCAAGCATGTGGAATGCTCCTTGGTTTATTTCTTTAGTGTGATGGAATGAGTAAAGGAACATGATTCCTCTTTTCAGGGGTGCCTGGTCTTTCTGAAGGAAAGCACATTACTGGTTTTGACCGTGTGGGTTTCCAATTTAATCTGAACACTGAAACCAAACATGCAGATATTGTGAGTGGATATTCCAGCTGTCTTTCCCCTTAGTTTGCTCTGATTTATTAGCGAAGTCACACCAGCATTTTCTCACTTGGGGTGTGGAAGTGAAGCGTCAGGCACAGGAGAAGAACCTGTGGATGCTGTACCACCATATCCAAGTGAAAATGTTGCTCTTCCTCACTTGTTTCGGTCCCTTTCTAATACGCTTGTCCAAAAGCCCACAACAGGATCAGGTTATGGGCTTTTTAGTCATGCCACCTGCAGGCTGTCCCCAGTAGGCATCAGTGTTGTCCCACTTACAGCATGCAGGTGCAGTTTTCCAGTCCTGGAAGGACTGGCCGGAGAAGAGATGGTGCCTGGATCCTACTTCTGGGTAGTATGAACTGGAGGGGAAATGTCATCAGCCAGGCTAAGGGAAGGGATCTCACAATGTCTGTCTGGCAGTTATTTCCTGCTTACTTGTCTTCCAGTCTTCCTTGTCTTCCTGATTTGTTCTTGGAAAGGGCAAGAGCCATTATCCTAACGATTTACGTAAAATCTGTATCCCTCGCGACCAGTGAAGTAGATTAGGCTGGGTGGAGATAATGACGGGGGTGATAAAATCACCCAGAGTTTTCTCTGCGCTGTGCATGTGGGGCATTAAGGCAAAAGAGATTTCTGTGCGTACGAGTCCTAATTTATTTTCCCGAGGTGCCTGCTTGTCCTGGCAGCGGTGGTTCTGAGGCTCCCAGCATGATGCAGATGGGATGGAATACGCTGTTTGGTCAGTTTTGGGCCACCTGTCCTGTCCCGTCCTCCCCACAGGTGGGACCCCTCTGTGCTTTTCCGCTTCCCACCCTCCAATGGGGCAAATACCAAAGTTGTCTGGCCTTGGTTGTTACAGCAATAAGGATAAACAAGGGCCGCTCTGCATACGGTGCCTTGGCATCAGCTGTAAATGTGGGTCTTATTGCTCTGAGAAAGCAGTTTTCTGCACAATCTGCTGCTAATTTCAGCAGTTAGAAGAGGCCTAGTTAGAAAGCAGAGTTACTGAACAAAATTGCTCCTGTTTTACCTCAAACCAGGACAACAGTGCAGACAGCTGTTACCCAAAAGCAGCTTGGAAGATAATGGCAGTAGTCAGGGAAATAAAATCAGCCTGTCTGGCGTTCGGGGGGATCCTTGATTGCAAATGTTACCCAAAAGCAGCTTGGAAGATGTGGCAGTAGTCAGGGAAATAAAATCAGCCTGTCTGGCATTCAGGGGGATCCTTGATTGCAAAAGATGCGTAAAAAAAATACAGACTTACTCAAGCAGGAGGGCAAGAGAAGGAAGGTGATGGTGTAGGAAAGTATCAGAAGTCGGCGCAAGACCTAATGGAAGGGGAGTACAATCTTGGGTTTAAAGTAGGCTGATTTTACTCGTCCAGTCTCTCATCACTTTTGTATGCCCTCTCACAAGCACGTGTCACCTGTGCTGCGTGTCCCTATGGTCTGGCCAGGGACACTTGTGGGAGGATAAGGGGTGTTTGGATGGGTCTTTTATACCTCTTGCGAGTCACTGGTTGTTATGGAATGATCCTTTTGACTCGGGATTTTGCTTGGTTATCCACAAATCTCAGGCACTGTCTTTGTTTCCTCAGTTTGAGTATTTTTTAGTATAGATTTTTAGTAAGGCTTTTGAAAGCATCCCTCACAGCATCCTGCTGGACAAGTTGTCCTGACTGGGAGATGAGCAGGTGCACGGTGTGCTGGGTGAAGAACTGGCTGGATGGCAGAGCTCCGGGGGTGTCAGTGATTGGGGCTACATCCGGCTGGTGACCGGTCACTAGTGGTGCTCCTCGGGGGACGGTGCTTTTCAATATTTTTGTCAGTTATCTGGATGCAGGAATTGAACGCACCATTAGCAGTTTTGCCCACCATACCAAACTGGGAGGTGCTGCTGACTCTCTTGAGGGACAAGAGGCCTTGCAGAGCGATCTAGACAGACCGGAGCATTGAGCAATCATCAATGGCATAAAATTTAACAAGTCCAAGTGCCGGGTTCTGCACCTGGGACAGAGTAACACTGGGCATGAGTATAAACTGGGAGAGGATTGGCTGGAGAGCGGTCCTAAAGAAAGGGATGTGGGGGTGCTGGTTGGGTCAGTAGGAGCCAGCAGTAGCCAAGAGGGCAAACCACATCCTGGGGTGCGTCAGACACAGCAGGACCAGCTGGTCAATTGAGGGGTTTATCCTGCTGGACTCAGCTTTGGTGCGGCCTCACCGTCAGTGCTGTGTGCAGCTCTGGGCCCCACCATTTAAGAAGGGCGTGAAGGTACTTGAATACGTCCAGAGGAGGGCAACAGAGCTGGTGAAGGGCTGGAAGGCATGTCCTGTGAGGAGTAGCTATGGGCTTCGGGTTTGTCTAGCTTGGAGAAAGGGAGACAGAGGGGAGACCTCATTGATCTCTACAACTTCCTGAGAAGGGGATGTGGAGAGGGAAGTGCCACGTTCTTTTCCCTGGGATGCAGTGACAGGACTCATGGGAAAGGTTCAAAGCTGCGTCAGGGAGATTTAGACTGGACTTTATGAAGCGTTTCTTTACCAAGAGGGTGGTCAGACACTGGAACAGGCTTCCCAGAGGGGTGGTCGATGCTCCAAGCCTATCAGGATTTAAGAGGTATTTAAATGGGCAACACCCTTAAAAACATGCTTTAACTTCTGGTTAGCCCTGAAGTGGACAGGTCATCACTTGGACTAGATGATTGGTGTAGGTCCCTTCCAACTGGACTATTCCAAGATCAGGGGCTTTTTGGGGGCTTGGTGGGGTTTTTTTCCTACAATCTGTTTTGAGATGTCAGGAGAGATTGTCATTTACAGTTTGGTGTACAAAAACCACGTTGTTGCCCTTCTCTTACCAGAGGGCAGGCCAAGCCATCTGCTGGTGAGTCATCTGGTCTGCTCAGTGTTTGCTAGTCACATCCGTGTTTACCAATCCATGTCACACTCTTGGCTCAGGCTGTGTTGTGTCCAAGTGAAGCAGGTGATAGGAGAAAGCCAACAGGGATTTGCCAAAGGTAAAACCTTCCACTAACCTGACCACCTTCTACAACAAAAATAACGTTTTCTGCTGACATGGGGAGACCAGTGGATGTTGTTTGCCTGGATGTCAGCAAAGTGTTCAGCGTTGTTTCCTACAGCTTTCTGGGCAAGCTGGCAAGACAAGAGACTGGACGGGTGGCCCGTGAGAGGGTTCGGAAGCTGGCTCACAGGCTGTGCTCAGAGGGTGGTGATCAATGGTTTTTACTCAAGGTCTACCGCTTTGGGAGCCATCTCTGGACTCCATGAGATGAAGAAAGGTGGTTGTCTTAGCCAGTAGCTGTCTCCTCCATTATCTACTTTTCAGTGATTTCCGCTCTTCCACAGTGCAGTGAAATAGATGTTCCATCCAGAGCCTTTTTCCATGGAAGAAAGTCATCCCACAGAGTCTTTTTTCAGAGTGCCAAGCCACTCTCCTTCATTTGTCAGAGATCTTGGTCAATGGGGAAGGTCCCAGATGACTGGAGGCTTGCCAATGTGACACCCATCTACAGGAAGGGCCGGAAGGAGGATCCGGGCAACTACAGACCTGTCAGCCTGAGCTCAGTACCAGGAAAGATCATGGAACAGTTCATCCTGAGTGAACTCAGGCATCATGTGAAGGGCAACCAGGGGATCAGGCCCAGCCAACATGGGTTCATGAAAGGCAGGTCCTGCTTGACCAACCTGCTCTCGTTTTATGACCAGGTGACCTGCCAGGTGGATGAAGGAAAGGCTGTGGATGTGTCTGCTTGGACATTAGTAAGGTCTTTGGCACATCTCCCACAGCATTCTGCTGGAGAAGCTGGCAGCCCATGGCTTTGACAGGTTGACTCTTTGCTGGGTTAAAAACCATCTGGATGGCCGAGCCCAGAGAGTTGTGTTGAACGGTGCTAAATCCAGTTGGCGTCAGGTCTCAAGCAGTGTTCCTCAGGGCTCAGTTTTGGGACCAGTCTTGTTTAATATCTTTATTGATGATCTGGACAAGGGGATTGAGTGCACCCTCAGTAAGTTTGCAGATGACACCAAATTAGGCGGGAGTATTGATCTGCTGGAGGGTGGGAAGGCTCTGCAGAGAGATCTGGACCGTCTGGATCGATGGGCTGAGGCCAATTGTATGAGGTTGTACAAGGCCAAGTGCTGGGTCCTGCACTTGGGTCACACCAGCCCCGTGGGTGCTGCAGGTTGGGGGCAGAGTGGCTGGGAAGCTGCCTGGGGGAAAAGGACCTGGGGGTGTTGGCCAACAGCGGCTGAACATGAGCCAGCGTGTGCCCAGGTGGCCAAGAAGGCCACCAGCATCCTGGCCTGGATCAGCAATGGTGTGGCCAGCAGGACTGGGGCAGTGATTGTCCCCCTGTACTGGGCACTGGCGAGGACCCACCTCAAATCCTGTGTTCAGTTTTGGGCCCCTCAGTACAGGAGAGACATGGAGGGGCTGGAGCATGTCCAGAGGACAATGGAGCTGGTGATGGGTCTGGAGCACAAGTCTCCTGAGGAGCAGCTGAGGGAACTGGGGTTGTTCAGCCTGGAGAAGAGGAGGCTGAGGGGAGACCTTCTCCCTCTCTGTAACTGCCTGAAAGGAGGATGTAGCCGAGGGGGGTCAGTCTCTTCTCCCAAGGAACAAGAGATGGGACAAGAGGAAACGGCCTCAAGTTGCACCAGGGGAGATTTAGATTGGATATTACGAAAAATTTCTTCCTGGAAAGGGTTATCAAGCATCAGAACAGGCTGCCCAGGGAGGTGGTTGAGTCACCATCCCTGGATGTGTTTAAAAGTCTTATAGATGTGGTGCTAAGAAACATGGTTTAGTGGTGGACCTGGTAGGGTCAATGGTTGGACTTGATGATCTTAGAGGTCTTCTCCAACCTAGGTGATTCTGATTCCGTTTTTAACCAGAACACTGTCTCTGCAAGGCTGCAAGCTCTTGAATGGATTAGGGATGATGGCTCACGCTCAGCACCGAGTTGCAACACCCTTCACAATACAGTTCTAAGGTTACAACGCTCAACTTGGCCGCGTGGATGCTTTGAACAGAAATACCTCCGTGGGTCAGCAAGCTGTAGTGCCAATATCTAGGCCTGCCCTCTGGTCTCTTCCCTTCCGCTCCCGCTTCCTCTCCGCTATCGGTTCACTCCCCACCTCTCCCTTCATTCCTCGGGAGCACTCGGAGAGGAGCAGATCGTCTTCTTCCGGGTTGAAGCAGAGTGAACGATGCCATCATTGGCAAAGAGAAAGCGCAATGTGAAACAGCCAGCCTGTGCTGCTTGGGTGTCAGGTGATGCAAAAATACGCAAACTCCATAATGTTGTTGGAGAAGAAATACACAGGATTTGCTTTTTGCCAAGTTAAGCTGATGCAGCTCGTTCTTTCCGGATGGGGCTGTTTATAGCCTCTGCCTTTTTCCTACACCATTCTCTTTCTCTCTTTTTTTCCCCCCAAACCACTGACCATAATTGTTTAAAACATAGGCTTTACACGTGAATGATTCTTTTTGCGAAGTGGAACTTTCCATACTGCTTTTTTTTCAGCTACGTATGGGGCGAGTGCTAGGGAGGGGGTCAGGGCTGGCAGATAACCCTAGGGCTGTGGCCAGGCAAGTTCTGGCACAGCTACATTTAGTCGTCTTCTTTACCCATGAAGATCCTTAATGTAAGTTTACCATTTCAGCTAAACAATGGAGGAATTATCCTGAGAGAATAGAAGGGAGGAGTTTACCATAGGGTTATTTTGTAGTATCTTTCCTAGACCTTAAACACCAGTATTATCCTTCCCTTCCATGTTTTCAGTGATGCTTTCAAATATTAGTTCACTGTTGTGTATAGAAGGGAGAGACAGGGTGGGTACATTTATGTGTTTGGGGGGGGAATTTTTATAAAGAATCATTGGAGGAATTTCTTGTCCAAAATTCTTTTTTTTTTTTTTTTTTTTCTGGAACAACCTTAAAGATTAGAACTACGTGGAACTGGGTGCTCAACACTTGGAAGCAGTGGTCTTCTGGCACTTGGCTCTGCACTGATTTTGGGTGGGACAGAGTTAATTTTCTTCACGGCAGCTGGTGGGGTGCTGCGTTTTGGATGTGCAAGCGGTGTTGATAGCACGGGATGTTGTAGCTGTAGCTGAGCAGCGCGCTTGCACGGCATCAAGCTCTTTTTTTCTGCTTTTCGCCTCGCCCCGCCGGTGAGGAGGCTGGGGTTGTGCCAGGGGGCGCCGCTGGGACAAGTGACCCCGGCTTAGGGGTATCCCCCCACCGTGTGCTGCTGCGCTCAGCAGTAAAAGCTGGGGGGAGAAGGAGGAAAGGGGGCGGGGGCATTCCGAGTTACAGCGTCCGTCTTCCCGAGTCACTGTCACGCGCGATGGAACCCTGCTTTCCTGGGGGGGGCTGAACACCTGCCTGCGATGGGACACCGTGAATTCCTTCCTTTTGCTTTCTTTGTGTGCGCAGCTTTTGCTTTGCCTGTTAAACTGCCTTTATCTCAACCTGCAAGTTTTTGTACCTTTGCCCTGATTCTCCTCCCCATCCCACTGCGGGGGCAAGAGCAAGCGGCTGTGTGGAGCCGAGCTGCCCGTGTGGGCTGACCCACAGCACTCTCCCCTAATTCATCAAGGAGGCACACGAAGGGGAGGCACTACGGAGCCATTAATTCAGCCTCCTGCACGGCTAACTAATTCTGCGTCATCTGGCTTGACCTTTGCTGCTTCCCATCTCGGAGCAGCCCAGCCCCGCGTGAAACCAGGTTTTTCTGCGTAACCAAACCTGACTGTTCGTGGGCAACACCCCAGCAGAGAGCAACGAATCAATTGTGAAAGTGTAAAAAATGGTCTTTTGTGATCCGTGGGCTCTACCAGCTTCTGAGCAAGAAATCGCGCAGCTGACGTGTATAATGTAAGGGGAGAAAGAAATCTGTTAATCGTGGTCCACCTGCCAGCAGCAACTGTGCCAAAAGTAACCCTAGAAATTCTTCGTAAAACAGCACATCGGCTTATGTTCTGCCAAGAAACTCAAGGAAAGCAACCCTACACCTTGCTAATCTCCACATCTAGATGAGCGCTGGAGTTGGGGCTGGCCTGAGGAGAAGCTGTGATTTTTAAAAAGAAATGCTCTATATTTGGGCGCTCTGAAAACTTAGCAATGTAGGTGAAGGACGCCAGAATGCTGAGGGCTTGGCTTTTGGTGTGGTGGGTTGAGCCAGCCGCGTACATAAGGTTTAGAAAGGTGGCACCATGGGTGGGGAAGGAAAGGGGACCGTGTCAGGAGGTGCATGGAAAATGGTATGGCCATAAAAGATCAAACAAGCAACAGCTTTATCCCCTGTTCCGGCTTGGGAGACATGGGGTCAACTTTTTGTTGCCCAAACGAGGACAGCACCAACTTCAGCCCTGGCCGGGGGGAGCAGGGGGATTACCCCACCTCCAGACCTGCGGGACAAATACTGCTCTCCTGGGGCAACTTGCAACCATCAAACCCAGTTTGGGAAGAACCTTGGTGGAACCTCAAATCCCTGTGTAATGCAAGTTGCAATGGTTGTTAGCTACACCAGAAAGTCACTTCGTAGACAAGCTGTAAAATAACAGGTGTTTAGGGGTAGGAGCTGTCTCTCCCAAGGCCTAGTTAGAGCTAAGTGAGTGTAAGCTCTTAACCTCCACCTACAATAATTGCATTTTTGCTGGGAAAGAGTTTGAAATCTGAGTGTTTTACGGGCAGCTCCCAGGAGTGGACACCACTCCTGTTTTGCCGTTGTCCCTGATTTCCTGTGGCCGAATGTGTCTGGCAGAGAGTTAACAGCCCTAAACCACCCAGCCGGAAGTGGAGGAAGGGCCTGGCAGGCACGGAGCGTGGCACCGAGCGGCATGACGGTGGGCAGGGAAGGGGCACTGAAGAAGCGATGTGACGAAGAGGCCAGTGATGCCTTCCTCCAGCCCCCTGCCAGCACGGCACCCTGCCCGGCTCCTGCCACGAGCCCCCAGTGCCTCCCTCCCACAGCCAGAAGAAGAGGGCGTCCCTGCTAAATCCTTACTTCCCTGCAAACCCCATCTCCTGAGGCAGCTCTTTGTACCCGTGCTAAAGTCATGCAATACCGGTGCTTTTCATGGCTTATTGATTTCCACTCCACCCCCAGGAACACCTGGCCACTCCCTTTGTCCTCACCTATCCCAGCCATTTATAGCAGTGACAGGATGCTAGGAACAGAGTCCCATACGCTAAGAGCCGGAGGAGCCCGTAAACAAAAGGATTATTGGAGTTGATTTGCAAAGGAAGTATTTTCTAGCTGCCAGCAGCGAGACATCATGAAAAGCCCTGTGCGCCCTTCAAGGTAAGGGGAGAGGGAGGGGAATGCTACAGGTGCGGAATTAAAATGTAGGTTTATAGAAAGGTCAGATTCAGGTAATCCCTGTATGTTTTTACTAACCTGTAGAGTTTGTTACAGCTTGCTTCCAGGTAGAGATTAATTTTGCCATGAATGTTTCTTTCCTGTATTCCAGGTCTTTTAATTTGAAAGACCCTTGTTAGGTCAGCGCAGAGGTCTGTTATTTTCAGCTTAAGCCAAGTGAACAGGAAGGTTTTCCCAAGCCTTGAAGCGTCTGCAGCGGCACCTCCAAGTGCAACCTGAGAGGTAGTTTCCTACGTTGTCTTTCTGGCTGGGAAACGGCACGGCACAGGTCAGCAAGGCGAGTCAAACCTCCAGCGCCAGCCCTGCTGAGAGCTACACGGGTTTTTAGCTTCTTAGGAGAATTTTATGTCTTAGCAATCGGCTCCCAAGTGCTTCCTCAAAGGGCTCCCCAGGCTGGTTGCATGTCTTGTGTGCTTAGGTGACTTCCTGTAACATTTGAGTTGGGGCTTTCTCTCTTGGATTTTGCTTTGCAGAAGACTATTAATGGGGCTGTGGTGGGTTGACCGTGTGCCCAGCAAAGTCACTCCATCGCTCCCCTCCACCTCTTAGACAGGGGAGGGAAAATACAACAATAAAGACTCCAAAGGAGAGATCACTGCCTGTCATGGGCATATAGTCTCGACTTGAGGAAATTAGTTTAATTTATTTACCAATCAAAATCAGAGTGGGGTAATGAGAAATAAAAACTCAACCTTTTTTCCCTCCACCCGGCCCTTCTTCCCGGGCTTAACTTTACTGCTGAATTCTCTCCCTCCTCGCCCCGAGCGGTGCAAGAGGGACGGGGAGTGGGGGTTTGGGTAGTTCATCACACCTTGTCTCTGCTGCTCCTTCCTCTTCAGGGGGAGGGCTCCCCACACTCATCCCCCGCTCCAGTGCAGGGTCCTTCCCACGGAAGCCAATCCTCCATGAACTTCTCCAACACAAGACCAAGAAAACAGGCAGGGGCTGCATTTGAGGTGTGAGCCTGCTCGCTGCCTGGGGGTCCCTCTGCATTTCTTCTCCTGCCTCATCTCTACTTACATATACTGAGTGATCGAGGGAATTTTGCTTGTCTCGCCTCCATCCCCTTAATAGGCCTGGGACCAAAGAATTAAGAAATACTGATCAAAGACTGCCTGTAGCTTTGTCTTGAAACTCTTCACGCAGACGCCGCGCTGCAAATCCATGCCAGAGGTTGGTACCAGCTGTGGCTGAGGGTCTCCCCTGGCTTTGGGAGGGGCTCTTCTGCCCAAGGATTTCTTGCTTCAGCTGGGTTGCCGTTGGAAAGCGCCGTTGTGCAAAGCAAAGCTTGAAGCAAAAGTGGTTTCGGGCAGGTGAGCAAAGTCAGATGTTTTTCTGCAGTGCCACCGCAGTGTTTCTGACACCACCGACCATCTCCACGCTTCCACCGTGTTTACGTTCGGTTCGTGGCTCCCTGATCTCAGCTAGCCCAGCTGGCTACCGCGGCTGTGCTTTTACATGCAGCTCTTTGCATTCGTCTTTGCTCCCATCCTGTCTCCAGCTTTCCGTGGCCGGATCCAGGCTGCCACAGCCCTCAGTGGGAGGCCGTGCCGGATAATACCGGTGGTTGCATCCTTTAAGGCCAGCTGGAAGGAGCGATTCGGTGTCTTTCACATGGTACAAGCTGGAGGCTACAAAAGCCACCGCCCTGTGCAGCAGGACCATGCGTGGGGACCCCTTGGCCAGAAGGACAGTAGAAAGGACCACCACAGCATGACACGTGCCCCCATCGACCCTCAGACTGGGCAGGCTTGGAGCCTTCCATTCTCACTTGGGAGAGTGGGAACCACAAGTGTGACCATCCCATGCTGTAAATGGGACTATATCTTCTCAAAACAACTTGAAGCCCAAGCCAGATCTGGTGCATTTTGGAAATGGCAGCCGAAAACATGGAATTCACACAGAGTTAAACAAGCTTTTAAGATCAGAGAAGTCAGATCAAGCTTGGTGATGAAAAGTTCCCTTTTGGTGGTCATCAGGCTTTCAAAACATCCCGTACGTGTCCCGGCTAGAATGCACCAGTGATGATAAATGTTAATTGCCTAATTAGTGCTGTAAAAACCCCACGTCTCATCGTTATCCAGGGAAAACATGGGTAGATGAGGTGTTTGGTCTAAAGGACTGCCTCTGAGCTCAAGGAAGTTTAGAGCCTGGACAAGGTGAGGAGATCGAGATCTGATGAAAGGGAGACCTGGGTGATGCTGAGCACGAGAAGTGGGCTGGGAGGAAAAGCTGTCACAGCAGGGAAGCAGTCCTCTTGCTTGAAAGCAGGGCGTAATTAATCCGTTACAGATGCTATTGGGTTATTACTCGGTTTTCTGGATTGAAAAATCTCACTTACATGGAAAAAAATTGCCGTTTAGTGTTTCTTTGAGATCCCCATCTTCTGGAGCTGCTCATATTTCTTACCAAGGAACTCCTTATACTCCTAGAAAGGGCTTGTTTTCTAGTGAACTAGACCTTTGAGCAGTGAATAAGCTCAAAACTCCCAGAAAACCAAACGAAAAGCAAAATAAGCCAGCAGAGCACAGTGGGAGGCTGTCGGAAGAGTTTAACGGGCTATGCCTGAAGTAGGCTGTGTCTTGCCCCAAGCCAAAATTAGGAGAGTGATAGTAAAAGTGCAATTTCTCGCTGTCCTGCCTCCGACGCCAGAGCTGCTGACACAGCTAGGCGAGCCAAAGGTGGCTGGCACCACGGAGACATAAAATCGTGCTCCCAGTGGTAAAAATTCCCAGGGGCAAGATGCAAAGTTTGGTGGTTCGGATTCGGGGGGAGGGGAGAACTATCGTGTAAAAATCCACTGAAACTCTTCTTTCTTTCCAGGCATATCAAATGTGTCATTTTCAGCCTTTGCATGGGACTCATCTTCCTGTCAGGATTCTTCCACACGAAGAATAAAAATTATGTGTAAGTGAAGCAGAAGCAAGGTTGGATGATTTCATCTGCCCAGGGCAGCAAGGATCTGACCTGTGACACTTGATTTAACTCTCCTGAGGTTTAAGCTAATAGTAGAAGGGCAGCGGCCCAAAGTTAGGTCCTAGACCCCCATTTGGGCAGGCAAGGGATCAAATTAGCCAAAGTGCAGCTCTCTGGGCAACATCAGCCATATGGAAAAAGAAAAGGGGATCGAGCTGAAGCTTTTGGGTAAGTGAGGACCTGGAGAAGCAGAAAACTGTCCGACATCGATGCCTGAGGGATGGGGCTTGTTTGGGTTCATACCTTGCACCGGCTGCAGGTGTGGACCAGGAGGGAGAACCTCCTTCGGCTTGGCTTTGCCAGGTCTCACAGATGGGGTACGGCACTGGAGAGGCTGTTTTCCCCATCTTTTGCCTTCCTGCAGAATCTCAAAGAGCCCCAAGGAGCTGCTGCCTTGCCGTGCCAAGACTAATGTCATGTTCCTCAAGACCCACAAGACCGCCAGCAGCACCATCCTGAACATCATGTTCAGGTTCGCAGAGAGGTACAACCTCACCGTCGCCCTCCCAGCTGACGAGTTCTTCCACCTGGGCTACCCAGAGACCTTCCTGGCCCGCTTTGTGGAGGAATTTCAAGCCATAGGACAGAACTACAACATCATGTGCAACCACCTGCGGTTTAACCGCTCGGAGGTAAGAGCGAGCCACAGCACCTGCAGGCAAACCTGGTTGAACAAGCAGCGCCTCCGCACTAACAGCTTCTCTTCTTCCTCCCCGCCGATAGGTGCAAAAGGTGATGCCAACGAACACCTTCTACTTCTCCATCCTGAGGAACCCCCTTTCTCTGATGGAGTCTTCCTACGTCTACTACAAGGATTATGTCCCTGCCTTCAGGATCTCCAAGGACGTGAACGAGTACCTGGCGTCACCCACAAAGTATTACCGTCCGGCAGATTACAAGCAAAACATCTATGCCCGGAATATCATGTGGTTTGACTTCGGCTATGACAACAATGCGGAGGACAACAAAAAGTACATCCAGATGGTCTTGAAGGAGATTGAACAGAACTTCCACCTGATCTTGATAGCGGACCACTTTGATGAGTCCATGATCCTTTTGAAGCACACTTTGTGCTGGGATCTGGATGACGTGATTTACTTTAAGCTCAATTCCAGAAGCCAGGACACTGTCCAGACCTTGACCCCGGAAAGCAAGGAGCGTATAAAAAAGTGGTGCTCGCTGGACTGGCAGCTCTACCTGCACTTCAACCAGAGCTTCTGGAGGAGAATTGAGGAGACTATTGGACTCAAGGAGATGGAGAAGGAGGTGAATCGCCTGCGAAAGAGACAGAAGGAGCTCATGGAGACATGTGTCTTGGACCAGGAGGCAGTTGGGAAGGATCACATCAACAACAAAGCTCTCCTGCCTTTCCAGTCAGGGGCTGCAAATATCCTTGGGTACAACCTCAAACAAGACTTGGACAACAGGACTCTGAGAACCTGCCAGCAAATGGTTATGCCAGAGCTCCAGTACATGTCCTATCTTTACGCTGTTCAACACCCGCACAAGAAGAGGAAGTCATTAGGCTTCCCCTTGGTGTGGACCAGCTTCCAGGAGAAGATGCCCTAGTTCCCAACGAGGGCACATGACAACCCACTGGGGTTTCCCACCGTTTTGCATCACCCCAGGGCTGGCCTGGCACTGGCCTACAGGACTCTGGCGCACGAGGTGGTGGGGGGGTGGGGGGGGCTTTATTTGGGGCCACCGAGCTGGTGGTGGGTCCCTTTTTGGGGACATTGAGCCAAAGGCTCTGCGTTGGCCAGATCCTGTGTAATCCCTCCTTGCCGCTTCCGAGCAGGGGCACAGCCCGCTGCTGCTGAGTGCTGGGCAGGCTGGCTTAGATGTTCCTGCCTCTTAATCATTAATCACGGGCTTAATTACTTCGTTTGCATTTGACTTTATTTAATAGCTGTCCTTACGTCCAGGCTGGTCACAGCTCACTAGAGCAAGTCCTGATTTCGAGCGTTTAGTGGAAAAAAGGGGAGGGGAAGGGAAACGAGGAGGAAAGTGCCATGAGGGGACGCAGCGCTCCAAGGAGTAGGAGCGATGTCGGGTCTCCCATCCAGCAGCATCTGCGCTTGATGCCGTCCAGCCGCCGCGTCATGCCGGGGCTGCTTTTTTTGGATGGGAATCCTGAGCACTGTACCCAAAGCCGGCTGCGCTGCCTGGCAGCCTTTCCCCACTGGCGCGTGTAGACGTCCCTCTCATACCTGTCACAGGGTGTGGGGGCCACTGGGCACCTCGTGGCCTCCCCTGGGAGGGCCCGTTGGGTGGTTTCACCCCTCTGTTGGCGAGCATCCCCTGTCCCTTGGGCTCGGCATCCCTGGAACCCTTTATCAGCAGAGGCTCTGTTGGACCCCCCCGCCCCCCCCTTGCTGTGTTGGCCAAACTCTTCAACACCAATTAGGCCAGGGGTGGAGGGAGGCACAGCCGCTGCTCATTCAGGGCACAACTTCATTATTGAAGGAGGCAATTAAACCTCCCTGCACCATCTTTGCTCCTTTGCCCGCTCCCCGCTGCTGCTCCAGTGCTGGGGAGGTCCGGGAGAAGGACAACGGCTGTGGCGTCACCCCCGTTAATGGTGACCCGTCGCTGGTTTCCTGGCACCTGCCCTCCCCAGTGGTGCAGCATCTCCCTGCTCATCCCATCGGGGACTGAAGGCCGCCACTGGGATGGCGGATCCGGGGTTGCAGAGGACGGCAGACCTGCGTGTTCAGCCTGGGCGATCCCTGAACGCCTTTCCCGGCCGGTTCTGCAGCCGGAGCCGGAGCTTTCACCTTGGAGCCTCTGATGCGTGACTGGCCGTGTGAATTTCGTCAAGCCCCTTTAGCTAAGCTGATGCCGGGGGTGGAATAATCATAAAACTGATTTCTTAACAGCTGACCTGCGTGCGCGTGGGGGTCCTGGGAAGGCTGGGAGCCTCCGGACCGCAGCCCCCAGGGCTGGGGAGCTCAGGGCTGGGTGGACTATGGGTTGCAGCACCTGGACGGGGAGGTCTAGCCTCTCCCAGCCTGTGGGAGGAGGGAAACTGAGGCAGGAGATGGAAACGCACCCCCACCAGCTCCCTTTGGGGAGGGGGGTGTCCGCTAAGGCAGCTCGGTAGCCGCCAGGCTCTGCCCGGGCTGATAACGGTGCCTTTGTGCCGCCCGGAGCTGCTGACTCAGGGCTTTTTCCCTGCTGTGGGAGCCCCGTGACGCACCAGTGGGGGGACCCTGCAAGGGGGGGGAAGGTGGCAGCGAAGCAGCGAGGCCCCGGGCTCTGCAGAACGCTGGGGGCTGCGGGAGCTGCCAATACCCGGTGGTGGGGGCGAGGGACAGCGGGGACACCGCAGCTGAGCGAGACCCGGTGAGTGGCTTTGCTTTGTCCCGGGCAGGGGGCGGGGGGGTGTTTGATTAGCAAAAGCTCCTAATTAAAACACAGGTGGAAGCTGCCCTTGGCCACTGCGGTGGGGTGCTCATACCCTCCCGCAGCGATAAGCAGGGACACGTAGGGACGTGGCGCCTGGGGACAGCTGTCCCCGAAGGAAGGGCACTTGGGGACAGCTTGCACCCCGCTGCCACGGGGACAGCCCAGCCAGGGACCCCGCGGGGGGGTGTTGTGCACCCCAGGTGTCCTCTGCGGGGTGGGGGGGGGCAGGAGGAGCCGGCTGGGGCTGGAGGCACCAGAAACGCGGGACAAAATGCCCCCTGCCCCCCTCGGAGGACCCTGGGCTGGTGCTGGGCTCTTGGCCATGCACAGATGTTCTCTGCGCCCCCAGCACCCGCTTGACGACGGGAGAAGGGTCTCACCCTGCCCTTTGACGACCGGCCTGGCTGTACCAGAACCCCCTTCTGAAGAGCATCTTGAAGATCAATTTCATTTTATTTCATTTTATTTCGGGGTAGCCCAGGCTGGCGACTTTGGTGTTACCCCAAATCCTGTCCCCGCCTTTGAGCGGCGGTGACTTGCCACCGCAGCAGCGCACGGGCAGCCCCTCTCTAACCCCAATCCTGCCCTCCAGCCCGTGCTCGCAGGGAGGGGTCCCCAAACCCAAACCCCTTCAGGACGACACGGCTCCCCGGCAGCTCATTCCGCCCCCCTTTTCCTTTCACCAACCCACCAGGTGGGACGGCATCTTTCTGCCACGGGTGCCATGGGCTCCCGGCACTTCCCCGCCCGGACCGTGCTCTTTGAGAAGGAGTCCAACGGCGTGACGTACCGCGTGCCCGCCCTGCTCTACCTGCCCTGCGCCACCAAGCTGCTGGCGTTCGCCGAGGAGCGGCTGAGCGCCGACGACGCCCACGCCAACCTGCTGGTGCTGCGCCGCGGCACCGTCTACGGGCGCTACGTGGAGGTGGGATGGGGTGGGGGGGATGCACCCTGGGTGGGGGCATGGAGCCAGTTGCCCTCCTCTGCCTGTGCGCGGCACAGCCGAGCTGCCAGAGGTACCCGCACGTGGAGGTGAGGCAGGGGAGTGGGCGAAGTGGGGTGGTCCTCAGTCCTCTCCACCTCCTTGTTCTCCCCCCGGGCAGTGGGAAGACATGCGTGTGCTGGAGACGGCGACACTGCAGCACCACCGGTCGATGAACCCCTGCCCGCTCTACGACGAGTTCACCGGCACCCTCTTCCTTTTCTTCATCACGGTGCTGGGCAGGACACCCGAAGCCTACCAGATCGTCACCGGCCAAAACGTCACCCGCCTCTGCTGCGTGACCAGCACCGACCAGGGCCTGAGCTGGAGCACAGCCACAGACCTGACGCAGCAGGTCATTGGTGGGGCCATCAAAGGTAGCCCACCGGAGAGGGGGAAGGACGGGGGGAGGACACCCAGCAGGAGGGGGCACTTGGGTTTTGGCCTCCTGGAGCCACCCGTGGTGTGGCCAGAGTTGATGCTGGGAGCAGGAAGCCCACGCGCACCAAAGAGCTGGGGTGGAAGAGGACCCCAAGCAGAGGAGGGAGAAGGGGTGGAGAGTATCTGTATCGCATGCAGGGGGGGGGAGAGGAGATGGAGAGGCCCCATAGCGATGGGGAGGACCGTGTGTGAGGCCAACTGGGCAGCAGTTGGCTCTGCTGCCCTCCCACCCCGCCACCTTGTGTGGTTAGGCTGGGGGGGGTGGGGGCGATGCTCCGGTGACCCTTCCTCATGGGACACGGCAGGGGCACCGTGGAGGCCACGCTCTTCACCCCCATTCCATCTCCGCTCCCCAGACTGGGCAACCTTCGCACTGGGCCCTGGGCACGGGATCCAGCTGCGGTCTGGCCGGCTGCTGGTGCCTGCCTACAGCTACCACATCGACTGCAAGGAGTGCTTCGGGCAGCTCTGCAAGACCACCCCTCACTCCTTCGCCTTCTACAGCGACGACCACGGCCGGGGCTGGCGCTTCGGGGAGTTCATCCCCAACCTGCAGACGGGCGAGTGCCAGCTGGTCTCGGTGGACGAGGAGGACGGCTCCAACGTCCTCTACTGCAATGCCCGCAGCCCCTTGGGCTTCAGGGTGCAGGCGCTGAGCACGGACGACGGGGCTGTCTTCCACAGGGGGCAGCTGGTCCAGCGGCTGGTTGAGCCCCCCCACGGCTGTCACGGCAGTGTCATCGGCTTCCCCGCCCCTTTCGTGTACGTCCCCGCTGCCCCCCAGGACCCCGCGATGCCCCTCCGGGGCTCAGCTCACCGCCTGCTCCCTGGGATGCTCCCGGGGTTTCGGTACTTGCCCACCTGGCAGGCAGCTGGTGATGAGCTGCCCACCGCGGCCACCGGCGGCCACCACGAGCCAGCCAAGCCTGAGGAGGGCAGTCGTACCCCAGGGCATCTCAGCCATGCTGGCGGCATCACCTTGGTCCCAGAGGACTCCGCAGCAACCCCTACCCCCGCTCCCTTCTTCCAAGCACCGACATGGGTCCTCTACTCCCACCCTACCAGCTCCATGTCACGGGTCAACATGGGGGTTCACCTGAGCACCTTCCCCAGGGACATGGAGAGTTGGACCGAGCCGTGGGTCATCTACGAGGGCCCAAGCGCTTACTCAGACCTGGCTTACATGGAGCTGCCCTACAACGAGGCCTCCATCTCTGGTGGCCCAGCCATCGCGTTCGCCTGCCTCTACGAGAACGGGATGCGGTCACCCTACGAGCAAATCTCTTTCAGCATGTTTACGCTGCACGACGTGCTCCAGAACATCCCCCTGACAGCCGCTGTGTCCCGGCAGGATGGCGGCCCCCCGCACCGCAGAAAGCGGGGGCAAAGGAGCTGCTCCATCTCCTAGTGCCCTCCCCCCCCAGGTTAGCGCCCCCCAATTCCAGACCCCAGGGCACCAACCCAGATGTGTTGGGATGCTCATCGCCTGGAGGCCTGCCACTGGCCACATCCCAGATAAGGCATGCGTTACCATCGCAAGACTGGGTTTTATCTCTTTTTTTTTTTTTTATTGCTGTTTTTTAAATTATATAATCGGTTGGGCACGGAGGTTTGTGCCACCAGCCCAGCCCCAGGCTCCTTTCTGAGCATGTGAGCCCCCCCATGGAATACATCACAGGGCACAACAGCAGCAACGCAGGAGAGAAGGCAGCCGGGGGCACCCTGCGGCCCCTGCCAGCACCGGAGGCTGGGTCGGGGTGACAGGATGCTCCAGCTGTGCCGTACCCGTACCACCACCCTGCTTCCACGGTTTTTCTCCCATGGTCCTAAACATTTATGCTCCTTTTTCAATTGCTCCTTTTTAACGACCCTGTTTGAGCCGCTTCCTCTTTTTCTCAAATGGTCTCTCCAAAATCACCCAGTAACCATTTAATCTGGATGATTGAATGGTCTCTCCAAAATCACCCAGTAACCATTTAATCTGGATGATTGAATGGTCTCTCCAAAATCACCCAGTAACCATTTAATCTGGCTGATTGCCTTTTTTTTTTCTCTTCCTTTTTTTTCAACTACCACGGACAATACTACTTTCCTCTGAACCTCGTGGCAAACGTCCTCACAGCAGAGGCAGGTTCGGGTCTGCACCCACCCTCGGTCCCTGTAAAGGTTTCGGGGATGAGGGTGCGGGGACGGGGGAAGTGTTGGAGCCAGTGACGCCCCCGGCGAGAGCAGCTCCTGGGCTGGTGGCGCTGAGCGGCTGCTCCCCCGCGTGCGTGCGCGTAGTGGGGAACTTTGGGGAACTACGGCTCATTGCCAGCACTATTCCCTGCAGCACGGCTCCATCCAGCCAGAGCCTGGCTTGGCTCCTCTCGGCTCCTTCATCCCTCCTGCCCCACGTGGGAGACAAACACCGACACAGGCTGCCCTAAATACAGATTGATTAACAGAAAGAAGTTACTGTTCCAACTCGTTTCTCTACGAACACCGCCATGTCACGTTTTCCACTTCGGCGGGCAGAAGCTAATGAGGAGCGGCCGGGGAAGCCGTTGGGCTCAGTGCTGGGATTCCGGGAGCTGGCTCCCCACCTCCATGGTTCACTGGACTCCTTTCCAGCCCCAAGTGGCTGCCAGCCCCAAGGGCATCTGCTCCAGGGCAGGGAAAGAGGCACCTCCCGGGCAGAGGGCTTTGCGCCGAGGCAGCCCCTCGCGTGCCGCCCCCACGCACGCCGCTTCGGCGTCTTGCGCGGGCTGGGGTGTCTCTGCCCCCTGGGGGAATTTGTCTGTCTTGCACCAGGCTGGTGTCACAGCTTGTGCCATATCTCCGCCACAGCATATGCCACTGGCTGAGGGACACCCAGGGACGCCGCCTCCTCCAAGCGCCAGCCTCCTGGCACTGTGGCTGCTCCTTACTTCCCCTCGCAAAAGCCGCAGAGGCACCCGAGGCAGCCGTTGAGGATCTGGAGGGAGGCCAGCACCATCTCGGCGGCGCTGATGAGCAGCAGGAGGGAGAAGAGGACAACATTCCAGGCCACGATACCTGCTGGCTCCAGGCAGATGCTCCAGGTGTGACGATTATACAGGTAGTTCTCTGCCCTGCACAACAGGGAGAGAAGGAGATGGAAGATGCTGCCCTGTGGCAGGTCAGGAGTGGCATCACTTCCCTCCAGGGAGGTGTGCCTGTCCTTCCTCCCAAGGATGAGCGGGATCAGCAGGATGACGGGGTTGGGAAACCCCGTCCGCGTAGGAAGCCGTGGAAGGTGAGACCCTCTGGAGCTAACAGAGCCTTGCACCACCACCAGCGAGCCCACCCACCCTAAATAACGCCAACTCAAATCAAGCAATAAGCAGAGGAGGCAGCACCAGCGCCTCGACCCCGTTGCCTCACCTGGTGCCAGGCTCCTGGCTGCCGGCGTCCAGGAAGGGGTATCCCCAGAGGGCGCCGTGCCCGCGGCTGTGCTCGGAGGCGTTGTAGAAGCAGAGGGGTCCGTTGGTCAAGCCCACCCCGGAGAGGACGAAGCAGGCGGCGGCGCCCAGGAGTGCCAGCTTGGAGAGCACAGCGGAGATGAAAGCCTGTGGGCAGCACCCGGCGCGGGGGGTGCCAGAGTCAAGCGGGCTCCAAAACGCGGCTGCACATTATGGTCAGAGTTTGGTAAGGGGGAAAAACTTCCCCCAAGGGGCTCCAGCCATTGCCGGGTTGTTTCGAGCTGGGCAGGGAGCAGGGACGGATGGGGAGCTGCCACGTGGAGCCTGGTGGGGCACACCTGTCCTCCGGGGAGGTGGCACTGTGCAGCATCCCACCATGGGGCCATGGGAGAAGGGGATCCGTGCCACATCCCACCACGGGGCCGCAGGAGAGGGGACACCCTGCCACAACCTGCTGCAGGAGAGGGGACACCCAACACATCCCACCGTGGGGCCACGGGAGAGGAGGCTCCATGCTGTGTCCCACCAGAGGGCCATGGGAGAGGTGGTAACCTGCCGCGTCCCACCCTGGGGCCACCCGCCACATCCCATCACGTGCCGCTTGGGACCACTTTGGCACGGGGAGGGCCTGGCGCTGCCTTACGTTGCGACGGGTGCCGCAGTCGGAGCAGCCAGCGCATCGCCATCCCACCGCCGTGATGTGGGTCGCCGCCAGCAGCACCTGCGGGAAGGGAAAAGCTGCTGGGGGAAAAAGCTACCTGCTCCATCCCTTCCTCCCTGCTCCACAGACAACATGAGGAAGAGCAAGCACGCGGTGCAAACCGCAGTACTCACGGTGATGCCGCCTCCCCAGACACCCGGCATGGCCCTGGCGTGCTTGCTGATGTGTCCCTCCGCCAGGTACTTGGACGCCCCACCGGGAAAGAGCAGGAGGATGTTGGCTGCCACGGAGAGCGCGCCCAGCGCCAGCAGGCAGGGCCCCACGATCCGGCTGCACTTCCCCACGCACATGGCCAGCCTGCACAGGGATGGGGAGGAAGAGGAGGAGAGGAAGGGGCCGTCTTTGGCCCCATGGTACCCCACAGCTGCTCCACCCCAAGCCCATCTCCCAGCCGTGGGTGGACGGGGATTTGCTGGTTTGTGCTTTTGGGTCCCAGCACTGCCCTTACTCGAGTGCAATTCCCAACGGAAATCCCATTTTTCCCCCACATGTCTAATTAAATATTAAAAATAAATTCAGTGTTAATACTGGTCTACTGCCACCAAACAGTTTTCTTGAGGTTGAGCTATTTTATCACAAAAGAAGTCCAACTTCAGACCTGCTAATATGTCTTTGCAAAGGAGTTCAAGACAAGGGCAGGTCCCGCACTGAGCCTTCAGACCCGCGCGACCCGCAGCATCGCCTCCTCCGAAATCCTACTGCGGGAAGGAGATGGACCACCGCGGCTCTGTTCGGCTCTGAGTGCTTTCAGTGAGCGGGAGGGAGGAAGGAAAGGGGCGAGACCCCTGGCCAAGGACTTGTGAAAGCACGTCAAATCCACCAGCAACTCCGTCCCCATCCCACACTAGTCGTACCGTAGGTCTGAATACGCTGAAACCAACTCAAGTGAATTAAGAAAAGGTCACCACCTGCCCGTGGGCAAACCATCCAGCTCTACTGGTATTTTATTAAGTTATCGGTCCACCTAGAAAGTGCCTGCGATACCTTGCCAAAAATGAGCTTTCCCTCTTCTCTACCTGCAGGATGGGGGATGGTTGCTCTGGGACTGCTGAAAACAGCTTGGTTTGGTGGTGTCTTCCCAGATTCCCTCTACCCTGCCTTCATTTTTTTTTTTGCTTCGGGGTGTTTTTACGCGTTTTCCCCTTTCCCAGTGGCTTGCAACCCCTTTTGCACAAGCTGCCTGAATCCAACTGCTTCTCGCCTCACCCGGTTTATTTCAGGCTCGCTCCGCTCCGGCTTGGCAGAAGCAGAAGTGCCCAGGGGAAGCGTGGTTGTTTCCATGGGAAGAGCGTCCTCAGCCCCCCTGGCGGGCACGGGGAGGGGTGGCTCAGGCTGCCCCCAGCCCCTGCACGGCCCCAGGGCATGGGGGGCACCAACCCACCTGGGCTTTGCATCCCTGCGACCCACCAAGGAGCAGCCAGGCCAGGCTGATGGGAGCCAGGGGGGGCTGCAAGCCCCTGCTGCATGGAGAAGACACAAGCCAAGAAGCCAACTCCACCCGTCCTGGAGTTTCACCTCCCCTCTGCTTTCTATCCTCCCTGCCCCGGTTATAAGGAATTTAAGGCCTCCCGCCCCCCCCGCAGCCCCGGGATTGTGTGTGATTGTCCCCCCCAGAGCCATGAGCATCCGGTGCCGAGTCCCACTTCCCCACTCGGGAGGATTTTCGGTTAAAGCTCTTGCTCCTCTGGAGCTCAGAGCGTGGGCTGCTCTCACCAGCTTCTGCGATCTCCTGCAGGTCTCCCCTGAACCTCACCAAGGAGCCTCCTTCCCCTCCAGAGCCACCTTCTCCCTGGGAAAGGCGGGAGGTTTCCTTCCCCCAGGAAGCTCTCCAGAGCTCGCTGTGCTCCCAACACTGCCCTTGAGCATGAAGGGAGCTGGCGTGGGCTGCTTCCTTCTGCCCCAGCCGACACAGAGGGACAAACCCTGACGTAAGGGGGGGGTAAAGCGAAAGCACAGCTAAACCAGCCTCCGTGAGGACACTCGAAAGACACACTCCCTTCCTGCCAGCATGTCTCCGCAGCCAAAAGCGAGGGGATTCAAGCAAAGCCCGGGGAACCCGTCCTCCTGCCTTCCCGGCTTACCTGGGAGCGATGCCGTGCGGAGCCAGCAGCGTCCAGCCCTTGGCTGAGCCCTGTCGTGGAGGCAGCACCCATGGATGACTATTTATGACGCCCCAGCATGTGCTCCACGTCTTCCTCCTCCAGCCCGAGGTCCACCCACCACATCAGTCATGATCCTTCCCTCTCCCACACAACCGGCGGCTCAAAAGGAAGAATGACTGTCCTGTCCAAATGAGGCAGCCTCCGCCAGTGCCACAGCTGATCCATCTGTCCCACTGTGCCCTCTTCCGCTGGCAGAAACGACGAGTCCACCAAAACACGCCCGACTTCTGATTTTAAGGCTTCTATCCCGCCTGCCCTGAGTGCCTCAACCATCGCCCAAGCAGCAAACGCTGTTTCTCCTGGAACGACCTGCAATGACGGTGCAGGGTGAACATTTTCCCCTCTCCTCTGCAGCCTGCTCCAGATGCCATCCTGGCACCCACCTTCTCTACCAAGGGCTTCTTCCACCGCGTTTCACCTGATCTCCCTCGTCACGCAAGAGGGAGATTTTTTTTTGCGCGTGGATGCTGAACAGTTCAGGTTGGCCTCTTCTCATTTTCACCCACAGGAGGAAGCACGCTAATATTTTAATAAAAGCTTCCAAATAAATATTGTCACGTCTCAGCTGGTTCCCACCTCCTGCCCTTCACCTGCCTGTAGATGGCCCAGCTTTTCCTCCAGGCGTCAAGCATACCCCGTTACGCCTATGTCTCACCCCCGGTGACAACATGGAGAGAGAAAGGTTATTTTTTGATATCTCCATTAGTGCAAGTCATCAGACAACAGCATTTCAAAGTCTGGTCCAGGGTACCCACGGTTGGCGGTTACAGGACAAAAGTTGGCAAAAATGACCAACTGGGTGGTTTTACTGGCAGAGGAGTTGCAGGCAGCACGAGCACCGAGGAGAATCGCTCACGGGCCACGCAGGCAAAAGGAAGAATCTTCTCAAAGAAGAGTTTGGAGAGGGTTTGTATTCCTCACGCATTCATCACAAGGACCCGAGGCACGTCAGCTGCTTGGGACACGGGCTTCCCCGCCTGCGAGAGCCACGGGAGGTGAAGCGTTAAGTGCGGCTGTCTCACAGCCCTGATACGGACTTCTTTGGACATAGGGAAAAAAAAAGCAACCGGAGTGCTACCTTTTGGGTTAGAACCCAGCTTGCTCTACCCAGGGTGACGCACCTGCTGCGTAGCATTTGCCAACACGTTTCAAAGCGGCTTTTCCTGCTTTCAAATCAATGAGCACGGGACTGTTGGGAATACAGAATCATGCAAGGGTTTGGGTTGGAAGGGATGTTAAAGCCCATCCAGTCCCACCCCGTGCCCTGGGCAGGGACCCCTCCCACCAGACCATCCCACCAGACCAGGTTGCTCCAAGCCCCGTCCAACCTGGCCTTGAACCTCCAGGGATGGGGCAGCCACAGCTTCTCGGGGCAACCCCAGCCAGGGACTCACCACCCTCACAGCCAGGAATTTCTCCCCAATATCTCCCCTAAATCTCTCCTTTTTCAGTTTAAAGTCATCCCCCCTTGCCCTGCGGCTCCACTCCCTGATCCAGAGTCTCTCCCCAGCTTTCCTGGAGCCCCTTTAGGGGCTGGAAGGTCTCCCCGGAGCCTTCTCTTCTCCAGGCTGAACCCCCCCAGCTCTCCCAGCCTGTCCTCCCAGCAGAGGGGCTCCAGCCCTCCCAGCATCTCCAGGGCCTCCTCTGGCCCTGCTTCACCAGCTCTGTGTCCTTCTGCTGCTGGGACCCCCGGAGCTGGAGGCAGTATTCCAGGTGGGCTCAACTCATGTTGAGCTTCTCATCCACCAACACCCTCAAGTCCTTCTCCTCAGGGCTGTTCGCAATCCAGCGTGCCACAGGCTGTCGGAAGAAATAGAAAATGGACTTGGAGCCCTTGAGTGCCACATGGAAAAAGATGAATGGGTGTGGCTGGGTTACATCAGCCAATTCCATTTCTCTAGGAAAAATAAACTGAGAGGAGCAGACTATCTGAATAATGATAGTTCCTCCGAAAGGAAAATCAGAGTTTGCACCAGCACGTAAATCCCCATTTTATTCTTAAACACGATGAACCTGTCTATACAAAGCAGACAGCAGCAAGGGCGAAACATCTAGGACGTGTAGGACAGCAGATTGCTGAGAATAATCCAGTTTTTCCTTCCTTTTTTTTTTTTTTAAACACTTAGAGAGGAAGCGTTTTTCACTCTGCTGGAAGAGACCGTGTTGCAACTTCATCTTGTGCCCTTTTCTACGTCACGGCAATCTGAGTGTCCTGTATTGCCACACACATGATCTGATCAATCATCTCCCACAGAAAATCCCATGCCATTCAGCGTGAAACAGTAGGGTGAATCTTTTCCCCAGAATCACCGGTCTTCCCCTTACGCTCACGCCAGTCCCAGCTCTCATGCTGCCTTTCTTGCATGAGAACTTAATCATGAAAGTGTCAGCGCAGCAATTATGGGCAAGTAACTTGCTGCCAAGTCACCCGGCTGCCACACGTGTGGTCCCAGGCACAGCGATTCCAGCTCCGCAAGGTCCTGCTAAATCCTTCTCCAACACCGGCTCGCAGCTGAAGAGACGCCGGCCACTTCCCTTCTGTTTTATCCCATCACACTTAGAGGGCTCAAACTTCCAATCCGTGGTTTGCAGGTCACCTTCAGTGGTGGCTCTTTCCGAACTTTGAGGTCTCCGAGCTTTTCAGAACCGCTGCGTCCACTCTCCTAACCACACTCCTCTGCTCCTGGCTTCTCCAAAGCCCTCTGGGCTGTGGAAAACGCACACCCGGTTGGGTTTCGAGAGCGGTTTGGCTTCATGGAGAATCAAAGCAGCTGAGTTGAGTCTGAATCATTGAGATGGAACCATCCTGTGGCAAACCAAAGTCCACCTCGGTCCTGTCCAGAGGATGCTCAGCAGGATCCGCTGGTCTCTCCCACTCCTCTCAACAGCATCCTCAAATATTTCTGCCACTGAAGAGTCTCTGGACTCAGGTTCGCTGCCAATGGTGATCGCCCTCGACAAGCCCTGTGTGGAGTTTGTGGCGAGAACTCAAGACTTGTAGCTTTTAGGTTCCTTATGATTTTCACCTGCTTTAATACTTTAGATGAGATAAACCAACCCAGGTGGAAGGAGTTTGCAGGAAAGAAAAAGAAATAAACCCAAAAAGTATCTTGAGTCTATCCTTGACCTGCAGACTGTGATGAAAAAAAAATAATTTATAGAATCATAGAATTATAGAATCACTTGGGTTGGAAGAGACCTTCAAGATCATCGAGTCCAACCATAAACCTACACTGCCAAAACCACCCCTAACCCATGTCCCTCAGCACCACGTCTGCCCGGCTTTTAAATACCTCCAGGGACGGCGATTCCACCACCTCCCTGCAATTTCCATCTCGGTTGGAACAGAAAATATTTTCCTAAGATGCATGAAGGGATCAGGCCGTTTTCCAGCCTGGAGCAGCCCACAAGCAAGTCTTCATCACAGAACTGGAGCTGTCAGTTTTTCTTGACATAGTGAGGAGAGGTGTATGTGCTGAAAATAAAAAGACAAAAAATCACTTCCAAGACATCCCTGGAAAGGCAGCAAGAGCTGCCGCCTTCTCCCGGGCTCCTCTGGAGGTCAGTGCCGCCCAGAGGGGTGTTAACCACAGAACTCGGACAACTTCCCTTGGGAAAGCTTTGTGTTGGGATAAGGCAGGCCAAGCACGTTGGCCCTACTCTCCAAGGCTTGCTGGACACGAGACACGATGAGCACTGGTTAAAGGTTTTAGCGTGACCATTAGCACTGTCCATCACCCCATTCCATAACTTTTTGGAGAGCTCAAACAGGGCATGACTGGGACAGTGGCTGAAATCCCTGTTTCAGCGGAGACGCGCCTACAGTCAGGAACACCAGAATGACCCGAGATCAGTTTCTTAAGCTTTTGTTTCCCCACTGTACCCGCTAAATTACTGTCCAGAAAGGACTCTGCTCACCAGCATTTTGCCTGAGGCCATTACAGGAACCCCCAAAATACAATCATGGCAGTTAGAGGCTCCGTCTTTACAACACCTGTAGCAGGAAGACCTTGAAGATTCAGAATAAAAGCCACATTTTCTCAGCTCTTCCATTGGGAAGGCTGGAAAATCCTAGCCCTGCCTCTTTTTATTCATTTACATTCACTTTACCTATCAAGGTACCAAAAGTTTGCCTCACTTCAAGATTTCGCAGCCTCCAGAATGGACTGAAGCCTTCTTGGGGTAAGCAAGCAGGTCGCCGTCATCAACAATTCCTTAAAAGCAGGAACCAGCTGCTTCCTCCTGAAGTCAGTTACTTTGTCGTATTTATTATCACACACCATATTGTAAATGGGCTTCAAATTCAGGCAAGCCCTGTCCTTGCCGGCTGGGCAGACACAGAATAGTGTCTAAAAATAACAAACATTTGTCCTTTTTCAGCTGAGCTGCAGCTTCTGCTGCCTATTTCGTAAAGAGACTCAAGGCCAACAAAAGCAGCTACAGACAGGATAGAAAATCCTGAACTTCTCAGAAGTTCAACAATGGTTATGGCACCCAGACCTGTTCTGCCAAGTTGGGATTCACAGACCAGGAGGCAAAGGAAAAAGAAAAGCACCCAAATCCGACCATTTTACTAAAAAGTCAGACACTTATAAGGAATTTGGTTTGATTTTCTTTCCTTCCACCCCAATAACCTCAAGGAAAACCACAGAACCATAGAATGGTTTGGGTTGGAAGGGACCTTAAAACTCATCTAGTCCCACCCGCTGCCCTGGGCAGGGACATCTCCCACTAGCCCAGGTTGCTCCAAGCCCCGTCCAACCTGGCCTTGAACCTCCAGGGGAAAAAACCAAAACCCTCAGAAACTCTCCATATAATGCAGGAACAGACTTCCATCAGAACTAGACCAACAAAAAAAAACCAACCCCAAACCTCAAAGCCAAGAGATGAAGAAAGCTACTGAAAACAGTTTGTTTTATTTCCAGGATCAAATATTACAATAGGACATTTACATATATTTATAAAAAAATGCAGCAGTTGTGTATATAGATCAGAGGTTTCCTTGAGTTTGGTCCCTCCCAGCACAGTGAGCTGAAATCTTCTGAATTAATCCTCTCCCTCCTCCCACATGAAGTCGCCACCGTTGAAGAAGAAAGTGACTACTGTAAAAATGGACAGGCTTTCAAAACGTCGTAATTTTGAAACTGTAAGTTCACCAATTAGAGGAAACGGCCTCATTTTTAAAAACCATCTATCTTATAGTCTGGTGTCTCTGATGAGGCGCTACTGTCTCCCAGTCGAGTTTTACCCAGATGTTCTTCATATAAATCTGTTCTATTAAATAGCACCTCACCCCCCTGCTCCATGTACTTTTACTATCTATCCTTCTATACCTTAAAAGTCTCAGCACCATTTAACAAGCAGTTACAAAATGCCTTTTCTCTGTACTGCAGACACTCACAGTAATTAAAGACAGTGACCAAATCCCAAACTTCTGCACTCATAATACACCCATGTAAAACTAGAGAAGATAAAACCGAGGCAAGTCGAGGCACTGATCTCAAGTGCCACGTTCTCCAATTAAAAACATGTGTGTGTGTACATATCTATTTGTATATACATATGGCTATACTTATTGGGAGTGGACAGACACTGAGCATCTCACAGGTAAGAGGAGACTGGAGTAAAAGTCATCCCGTAGGGCAGCACAGAAAGGGTATCCATTAACCTCGCCGGTTCGGAGGCGTGTAGCGGACTATGACCAAAGTGCCACAAGACCCGGGCTGGGACAGAGAAAACCTCGGCCAGACCATCTTTGCAGAGCGTCAACCATCAGACTCAACAGCTGGCGGTCAAACGTGTTCAGATCAACTCCAAACACGTGACCGCAGGCATTTTCAACAATAGGGTTCAAAACATGAGTTTTGGTTTGCCTTAAGAACAGCATCCGTTCCGTTGACAGAAAATAATTTCTGACAAAACAAATAAACAGAAAGGGTGGGGGAGAGGAGAGGCTGCCTTCAAACCTATTAAAACAGCTAGACAAGGCGCACCCAGTCTTTATGGGACCAAGACTTTGCACTTCACCCATCTAAAGTGCACCTCTGCTACCCCTCCTCCTCTTGGAATACAGGACTACCTTTTTTTTCCGACTAACTCGACTAAAAAGGGATTAAACAGGAAGAAAGCAGTAAGATTTGCCAAGACCTAGGAAGGGATAAAAATGAAGCGGTAAGCTCCTGAAATGACATGCATCTTCCCATTCCCACGGCCATTCCGACGTAGGTCGCCATGTTCTCCATTTCGACGTGGTTTAGAAAAACCACCACAAACACCACGCTTGACGCATCGCCGCAGCAAGTTACCTGGCAAAATGCAGCCCAGGTGATGCCTTGCCCCCAAGAGAAAATTGCTTTTAGTTCAGCCCTTGTTGCCTCTTGAGGCCCGGTGAACAAGCTCAGCGCTCCGGCAAGAACAGAAATTTGGAGAAATCAGGCCCTTCAGCAGTGAGGTTTATTTATTAAAAACATGTACTAAAACCAGCTGCTGGTTTCTGCAAGGGTACAAACCATAGCACCAGTAAAAGTGGAAGCTGGTATAAGCTGGTGCAGATGAGTATATAAATTTGTTCATCTTTAAAAAAACACACCTATGAAAATAGCAGTCCACGTGAAACGTTATTTGCTTCAGCAAATAACAGACACGCTCTACAGAGGAGAGGTGTTACCCTTCTGTAATAGCAAAGCAGCAGATCTGGTGAGCTCTGGAAAGCATGCCGATATAAAATTACTATTTAAATCCACTTAGGAGCAATGTTTGGATGCCTTTTTATAGACAACTATATTTTACAAGGCCATGATGCAACATACATGGACATTCCTTTAATACTGGTGTTGTCAACTTACCTGATTTATCAGGAAGGGGAACATACTTCAGTCCATGAACATCACGAATGTAAAAATCACAAACCTTAATTGAAAGACTAACGGAAGTTAACGCTAGATATGCCCAGAAATGTTTGGCAGGACCTTTATCTGCCCTTTTTACGTCAGATGGGAACGCTGTGAGGTTGAAGCTGGTCAACGAGCTTGACCTGCAGCATGTAGCATCAGGAAGACCTGAAATCCTTCCCCAGGCTTCTTAAGGCTCACGAGTGGGAAACCAACAGTAAATATGTCAACAGCACCTGGCAGGGAAAACCAGCAGTCATTCTGCCTTCTGTTTCTGAGTATTGGCTGCAGCTGTGACTATTAGCTGCATTTAGACATTAAATGTCACAACAAAGCATTGTTAGATGAAGTGCACACACAAAGGCACCTTCTCCAACAAGCAGCGAGAAGCTACAGCACGTTAGCTCTGTTCACTTCCCTACTCAGAAAAGGCTGCCACAGTCTACATGCACTTCTGCTCCTCCAAACTCATGGCAGTCCTTGCAACACAACACACAAATTAAGACCAAGCAACACCCATAGGAAGCCACAAACCACAGCCTTTGAAGGATTTTTTTTTTTCCTTCGTCCTTCATATTTCAACACCTTATTTTGCAATCGGGCATTTTTTTCCAACCTTTTCAAGAGCAACTGGAACTTCAGATTTAACATCTAGAAGAAACTGTGGCAAAGGCTCTTTATAAATAGAGCTCTACTGGCTTCCACCTTCACTGCTACAAGCTGTCGCAGACAGAACTTGGTTAATGTTTTCAGCCACGTTCCTCAGGCCAGCGAAACACGTTCCTCCAAAGGTTTTCAACACGGATGAAGATCTGAAGAGGTTGTATCCCGGTTGGTGCTTCTTCTCAACAGCTTTCAGCCACCACAGCACAGCCAATCGACGCGTGTGCTGCACCACTGCTTTTATTTGGGTTAGGAAGAAGGGGGAAAGAGGGGAGAGAAAAGCCACATGCAGCGACATACATTTCTTTAAAAAAAAAATCATTTTTTCTCTGCCCCTTGCTCCCAGACCAAAGCAAAAGAAAACCGGAAGAAAAACCACATCGCGCCAGAGAAACAAACTGCCACAAACAGGCTCATAATTTCTTGGAACACGACAAACTACTAGGAACTGCGAGACCTAAGAAAAATCCCATTTTCAATGTAAATCTTCACTTTCACATTCTTCTTTCGCCATTAGGTTATAAACATATTTTTCTAAATAAAATACTCAAGAAAGAAAAAATGAAGTGCGAGCGTAAGGACTCCTGGCCTCACTGCACTGGCAGCCAAACCCATTTACCGTGCTCAAGAGGCATGTTTCTTGCCGGTTTAAAAATAAACTTGCAGCAGCCAAGTGCAACGGTCACTTCCTCGCAAGAGAGGTGGCTGAGCTGCTCCTGGCACAACAAAAGCTAACGCAGGGCAGACAGAGCTGTTGGTTATTTTCCATCAGATCCCTATTTTATATCAAATTGCTTCAATGTGTCACAGCCTGGCCTCACTTACATTAGTACAACCAGGGAGGGGCAGCGGGGAAGAAGAGAAGCTACCAATAAAACAGACTTAGGACTGAAAAGGTAGAGTCAATTCTGCGCTTTTAACTAAACTGCTAGAAAAGCTGTTGTGGAACAATGTTCCCAGTATGGATACAAACCCCAGCCTGTCCAAAATGAGTTGGCCCTCCACCAGCAAACACAGCCAACTAACCACAACTCAAAAGAGGAATCAGTGGAACCACAAAGACTCCCTGCCTTACGCTGGCAGGAACAGGCAGGAGAGCAGGAAAGGTCACCGTGCTCCCATCCCTGCCTGCCCAAGGGAGGTGAAAGGAATATCTACAACATGTCCTGTTGGCAGCCCACCTTAATTTTCTAGTGGCTAACCACAAAAGAGGTAATGAGTGTTGAGGCAACAAATGTCAGAGTGAGTTATTTCAACCAGAGAGCTGACACTACTTTGGGAAGCATTAGACCTACACAGAAAGGGTTTCCTTCTGTCCCACTCTCTTCCGTCTGAGTTATGAATTTGGGTATCCTAGGACAGGATCCTTCAGCCTAGAGGTGCCACTGCTGCTTCACGGGGCAGACACCAACATTCCCCGCTCCTCTGCTGGCTTTGCAATTCACTTTCTGATGCTGGGAAGCAGCCTCCAGGACAGAGCCCCTTTACAAACCAAAATCGACATCCGATGTCACATCAGCTGTTGAGCAGGACACTGTTACCGGATTTTGCTTTCTTGATACTGCATCTTGCAGTAGAATGCAGAATAGTTTTTGTGTATAAGGGAAATCAGTTGTATGATTACATGTAACACCCCAATCATGAGAAGACAACAGCTGTGTGCTAGTATTTGCATGGGAATGCAAGATATTTTCTGTGATTTCCTACGTTTAAAGACTCCAAAGTATGCAGGCTAGTATGAAATTAAAGGCAAAATATCTTGAAAAGTTTTAGTCTGTGGCAAACTTCTGACCACGGAAGACTTTTCCTTTGACAAGTATTAATCATCTGACAGTTGCAGAGAAAGTTAGCAGCTACGGAAGGTCTCACATGCCTTTTTCCCCCACTGAGGAAGAGCACACTAAACTGAGTTCTTAATTATAAACATACAAATTTGACATCCACCTTGAGGATGGCTGTGTTATAGTTAACTTTTATCCCACTGTAATGCCTACTGTAACACCAACTGATCAACAGTTCGATTTCTAGAGAAGACGTTAGGAAAACAGGGCACTCTGCACGGCCCAGTGTACGCACAGGACATGCCTGCATGGCTTCTGGTGTCACCTTCCAGAGCCGAAAAGAAAGGCTAAATAAAGGAGCAGCTTTCCGTATTGAGAGGTAAGTCACAGTAGATGGACAGGAAAGCAGAATAAAAGGCAGCCTAGAGCACTGAAGCCACCAGGCTGTGAAGTTTTTTACAAAGCACAGATTAACGAGGCTGTGTATGGTTTTAAATAATGAAAGAAAACCTGCCCAGGACTCGCTGTCCTGCTCGGTTGCAGTCCGTGCTCTAAAACCCCGGCAAAGCTAGTCACTCCTGGGGAAAACAAAACAAACCAAAACAAAACTAAACACCAGGCACAGAAAAAAGCCAACTAACTCTCAAGTTTTCACAACAGGTGTTCTCCAGAGGCTCCAAGAACACCACAGTATCCTGCCACCTTCTATCGCCATTCGCAAAATCCTGAGAGCAAGTAAAACTGAGACACTTCGGGGATGTTGGGAAGAGAATAAATGGAAACTCCACCTGCTTCTACCGAGGAGTCAAATCTGCTCCAACAGCGGACACGCAGCTTCCCCTCCAGGCTAAGCAGTCAATTCCATATACGCTATAGTTGGGTTTTTATTTTTGGTTGGTTGTTTTTCTTACTATGTCCACTGGCAGCATTTAAAGCAAGAGGAAAACATGCACGCAATCTAGAAGCCTTTAAATCAGACAGAGGCAAAGTATCTCACCAAAGCCTAACCCAACTCCTTCCCAAAAAACAAGTTTTCAGAGTGCCAGGTAAGTGAACACTTAAGGAGGCGGTACGGTTAATTACGGTTAATGGAGACCTTTTGTGTGGAGAATCAAAACAAAGGAAAGACTGTACTGTCTCTCCTTACAGAGATGACTCAGTGCCTTATCACACTCTATTTTCAAAAATAAATTAAACAAAACAGATTTCAGAATAGCAGCGAGAAGGGTACGTGTACTATGGCCGTTCCAAGCCCCAGTGTACTGGATGCACAGATCACCGTTCTACTTTATGCCACGAGAGATGTTCTTCTCGGTGCTCTCCGCAGGGCTCAAGCTGAGGAAGAAAATAAAACTCTGAATGCTCTCATTTGGTCACTAGAGCAGGAGTAGGGAAGAAGAGAGAGAAGGGTCAGTCAGCTGCCTGCCTGATTTCAGCGCTGCAATCCTATGACCCTCAACTGCATATTTAACGAGTTGGTGTCCCAGGCAAAGAGGAGAGGGGAGGAAGGCTAGGGGAACTCAGGCCACGGTGCTAATTCCTTTCCTGCACAAAGACAGTCTCTTGAGGGCACAGGCCTGCCTCCTGTAACGTGATCTCATAGTCCAGGTGGGAGAGTTTCCTCCGAGGGAAGTTGGTGAGAAGTTCAAAGCGTTCATTGGGGTATCCTTTTGACTGGACGTGTTTCACAAGAGCCTGGAGAGAAAGGAAGGCAAAGAAGTGTCATATCATGCAAACCAACACAAAAGAATGTAAAAAATACTCCTTAAATCTGCCTTTAAAAAAAGTTTGTAATCGCACACAGAGCAAATTTTGAAATTTTGCCTAAAGTACAGACCCTCTTTTGCTTTAATATCTAATTTGGCCCACACACAGCATGAATAATCATAAAAAATAATTACCAAGTGATCCCTTACCTGACCGATTCTTTAACCACAAGGAAGACATACATAATAGTACATTAATTCAAGCGAGCTGAATTCCCCATCACGCATTCAAAGCACAGTAAAATAAGATTTGCAAAAAAAAACCAAACCCAAACCATCCTAAGTGCCCCAAAACAGAAGCCTCCTCACTTGCTTATCAGATATTACTGTCCTGGTTCCGGCAGGGACAGGGTTAATATCTGGCCCAGCACAGGTATTCCACACCACGTGACGCCATTCCCAGTATTTAGGGGGAGCTAGCCGGGGAGGGGAGTTCCCAGTTTGGGAGCGGGCAGGGACGGTCCGGGTCCGGTCGGTGCGCGTCGGTACGGTACCCCTATTTATACATTCCTCTGCCAGTACTACTGTTGTTTTGTCAATTTTTTTTTTGTTCTGTTAAATTGTTTTTTATCTCAACCCACGAGTTTTTGCCTTTTTATTCCAATTTTCCCTCGCTGCTGCGAGGTTTGGGTGAGCGGCCGCGTGGTTCTTTGTGCCGGCTGAGGCCAAACCACGACAATTACCCTTACATTAATCCACCAAAGAAGGATTTTTTTTCCGGTAACATTGATAAAAATCAGTGCAGTATTTTTACTAAAATTTTTTTTCCCTACCTTCAAGAAGCACAAGGTTTTGGGATTGTTTTGTTTTGTTTTTTAAAGGTCTTTTCAATTCATCGACTTCTCTGCCTACAGTAGCAACTGAGGCAGGATACAGAGGGCACTGGGGTGAAGGGCATCAGCTTCACAACCCAACAAGCAGATGAGATATATCAGGAAGAGATAATGTCTGTGCTACAAGGAGAGCGATTTCCCAAGTTCATCAGGAAACACAGCAAATGAGCATGTAAAATACGAACAGACAGGGACAGAGAAATGGAGATTGGCAGAACAGCAGGGGATACAGCAACAGAGCAAGACTCGGGCAGAATGAAAACTCGTAGCTTCAAAAACAGGGGGATAAAAGACAATTAGTATGTAATAAAACAGAAAGTATGAAAAAATAAGAGGGCGCCAACAATCCTGTTCACACAGTTTTGGTGGGCAACAGTAAATTAAGCGTAAGGAGGGAAGTTTCTACTAGTGCCAATCATTCCACTAGCTTCCCCTCGTTATGTCGCTGCCCCTGTGGCACGGCAGCCACCCAGCACACAGAAAAAAAGTGGTTGCAAACAAGCGCTTGGCAGTTACTGCCGCAGCTCCCAGGCAAGGGGCTCGGGGGAATCACTTGGGTGGCTGCATTCTGGTAGGAATGCTCAGTCAGACGGTGCTGACGGGACACAGGATATCGTATCCCGGAACAGCCCACAGCACCCTTCCTAATGTTTCAATGTGCTGGAGGTCAACGAGCTGCAAGAAGATGTCAGCTTGTTCCGCTGCATCAGGGAAGACGAGCAGGAAAGCAGCAGGGTGCTGGCAGCAACACTGCAAGGGCAAGAACTGAGACCCTGCAGGATGGTCCCGTGGGGAAGGGAATGGGATGACCAGAAGCAAGGCACAAACACAGGCAGGACAGCCAGTGTGCAAGATAAGGCACCCTGGAGACCCATAGCCGCAAAATAGCAGCTGTCCTCATGTGGAGGAGAAAACCAAACAACAAAACACAGTTGAAAAAACAATACGAAGTCTGGACAATAAATGGAGAGGACAAACCAGTTCCGCTGGAAGACACAACTGGACCCACTGGTCCTACTCAGCAGGTCAAAACCAGCAGGGAAAAGCAGTGTGCTGGTGGAAGGGACTCCTGTGGGTGACCGAAGCAACCAACTGCCAACCTAACTCTTGGAAGTCTTGGAAGCCTGCTGCTTGCCTACAGTCAAGACCCAGGGTGCCATGGACAGACTGTCAGAACTCATCCCGAAAGCTCAACGTGCGTCTGCAGCACACCCTTGCAGCAGCGATGGCAAACCTGAGCCGCATCAACAGGAGCAGTGCCAGGAGATCAGGGATACAATTATACCACTCCGCTGGGCCACACTGGGAATACTGTGTTCAATTTTCACCTCTCCGCATTCCAGAGAGACAAGGAAAAACTGGGGAGGATCCAACGGGGGGCCATCAAAATGACTAGAGTATAGGACATGCCTCGGTACATGAAGAAATGCTGAAAGACTTGGATTGTTCAGCCTCAAAAGGAAAAGCCGAGGTAGGAATATCATCACAGTGTTCCAATGCAGAGAAGATAAAGGCATTTCTTTCACAAAGATGCACAGTTACAAAAGAGAACACACACAAGTTGCTCCAGAGGAAATTTCTTCTGGGTATAAGGAAGGAGAGAAATAATATTCAACTTTGGAGTAAGCTGCCCAGAGAAGTGTGGAATGTCGCTTGCTGGAAGTACTCTAAATCCAGCTTGAGAGGGCCCTGGATAACCTCCTCTACAGCCTCTTCAACAGACAGTTAAGCCAGATGATCCCCAGGGATCCTTTTCAACCTGGGCATTTCCAAGATTTGATGACGGCAGAACAGCCAGGGAAGTACCAGCATGGAGATTTCTTCCAAATTCATCAAAATCCACACACAAACCTTTGGTATGAGGAGTCTGCCGCCCCAAGCTCCTCTTTTACCTGGCCTGTTCTCCGACAGTGTTTGCAGATTACAAAGCCTGTGTCTAACGAGGAATGCAAATAAGTGGGTTTTGACTTCCTTTTCAGGGAATAAGGACAATCAAAATTCCTTTACAAACCACTGTATTTTAAAATTAAGTTGAGTTTACTCCCCACATCTCCCCCTTGTCCCACTTAAATGCCAGCCTTTCCTGCACGTCTTACAATACTCGGCAGATAACAAAAGTTATTCAGGCAAGCGGGCAGCGATGCAGCCAAAGGGCTGAGCTGCCGAAGAGAGTGAAGTCAGCTCCTTAATTGCATGCAACGAGCAACTGCTTCTATAAAAATATGGTGTTGCCTTTTTCTTTTTGGGGGCAAAAAAGGATTATGTTAATATTGGAAGCATAAACATATCCTGGAGACAACAGCATGTGAAGAAGCCACTCTTGATTGATAACAATGCAATAATTAAAAACAAAAAAATTTTCTAAAACCAGCCAGTGTTGATGAGAGAGCAACATCCTATCAGCAGTTAAAACTAGTAAAATGCAACTGTCTCCTTAAACAATTTCTTTTTATATATCTGGAAAGGTTTAAAATGGAGGCAACTAATGGCCGAAAAAAATCAGCATTGAAATGATGCTCACGAAGCAACACCTGAGACTCGATCTTGATCTGGCTGAAATGGCTATAAAAAGATCGGATGACGTGAGCACAAAAGGTGCCTGTTCAGCTCTGCAACAAAAAGATAACAACCCACAAACCTTGACTCACATGAATTTCTCTGCTGATTACAGAGGCAGTAAAGGAAATCACATGCCAAGATTAACTTCCCTTAACTACTGCAGTCCATAAAAGGAGCCAAACCAAGTCAGGATTATCAGGAATATATCAATATTATACCTATGTATCACCTAAACAAAGTAATCCAAAGTGCTGTATGTTTAATCATACACACAACTGTACTTAACAGATGGCTTTCAAAAAGCAGTTGCGATATAGAAGAGTACTTGGAAAAAGATTACACACCGATAGCTGCTGTAATAAAGCAAGAATGAGGGTCTGAAAGTGGAACTGATTCCTACAGTAGGAGCGACGCTCTGCCAGTGTTCCTCAGTCTTTCCATTTCAGCCCCAGGACTCCACGTGTAGCGCTGCAGGGAGTTCACGTCCTACCCACTCATGCTTGGTTTTGAGAGCGCTAATGGTGCAACAAAAGCAACTTTTTTTCCCCCTTCTTATTTTCAAGCAAAAGAGTTAAGGATGAAAATACAAGCTTCAGACACTGAACTCTCCTAAAGTGCCGGACACTAGGCTATAATCTCATTTTCTGTAAGAGATGGGACATTTTCTTCTAAAGTGACAAGAGATCCTTCTGAAGAGACGTGCTTTTGCCTTCCCTAAGATTTCAATACAGAGCTTTTAGGTTATCTTCACTAAAACAAGCTTACATGGCCCACTGTGTCACGAAAACTCACAGCTAACAGGAATACATCCTGCTTCCAGATAACCACCTGCAAAATTTTGATGGAAATGCCATCCACATCAACTTCTCCAAGGTAAACAAGCCCAAAGCACAGCTGAGACACAGACCCGAAGCACAGTAATTAAATAATACTATAACAAATTTATTTTGGGAGAACTTCCTCCAAAATCTGTGCTGTCATTCATGTCCAGAAAGCTGTGTGGAAGTAGAGTGAAAGAGATGGAGAACAAGAATGAAGAGTTTTGCCTTTGATTTTACCATTGTCTGACCATGAGCAATGACTGAACTTTTCCATTGACCAAAAAAAAAAATAATAAACCAACCATAAACAAGTGAGCTGCGAGTATTTTATGGTCATTTAATGATTAATGCAAAAGCCATTTAGAGTCACTTTAGACAGGAAACTAGGAGTCTGGGGACTAAGGAAGACACTGGAGTGTACAAGCAACCCAAACAGCAATGGAAACACACGGAGCCAGCAGCCTGTTGATCAAAGAGAGGAATGACACGGAAGAAACACAGCAGCAGCAGAATGACAGTGCAAGCGCTCCCTGGATATACCACTTTGCACTTAAATCTGATTTCAGTAGGGCCGCCACAGGACAAGAATTTCTCCAGTTTCCAGTACTCAAACAAGGATTCCAATTAACTCCACTCACCAGAAGTTTAGCTTGTTCGGGCAGTGAAATTTGCTCCCTCTTTCCATCTGGATACCTTAGCATCAGCTGTGCCTTTGGTCCTAGCATAAAGGAAGTTACTACAAGTTAACAAACAATGAGGCAGCTGAAGTGAGCTTTTCTGTAGATTTTAGGTGGCACGCTTTACTGCGCAGCATAGCAGGGTTAGAGACTGGAGACAAACACGAGGCTCCAGTCTGTGAATTTCTACCATGTGTGTTTAAAATATGCATGTCATGGACATATATATGCAGGACATGGACCTGGTGGAGCGTGTCCAGAGGAGAGCCACGACGACGGTCCGAGGGCTGGAGCACCTCTCCTATGAGGAGAGGCTGAAAGAGTTGGGGCTGTTCAGCCTGGAGAAGAGAAGGCTCCGAGGAGATCTTATTGCGGCCTTCCAGTACCTAAAGGGGGCTACAGGAGAGCAGGGGAAGGACTTTTTACTAGGGCATGTAGTGATAGGACGAGGGGGAATGGCTATAAACTGGAAGAGGGCAGGTTTAGATTAAACATTAGGAAGAAATGTTTGACTTTGAGGGTGGTGAGGCACTGGAACAGGTTGCCCAGAGAGGCTGTTGAGGCCCCATCCCTGGAGGCGTTTAAGGCAGGCTGGATGTGGCCTTGGGCAACCTGGTCTAGTGGGAGGTGTCCCTGCCTGTGGCAGGGGGGTTGGAACTCGGTGATCTGCAAGGTGCCTTCCAACCTAAACCATTCTATGTCAAACTCAGAACTCTTTTAAGAGTTAATAGTAATGACTGAAAACAGTCAGTGTTCCCAGAGAAAAGCACACTGTGCTACCTCTGCCTTTGAGACCACCTCGCTCTGCTGCATCCCAGCTCAGGCACTGCAGGGGGGAACAGAGACTCTGGGGACTCGTTTGTATTAACTGAAGTTCCATCTCCAAAACTCAGTCCAGACCGTCAAAGGCAGCCAAGCGCACTGAGCACAAGGTGGGGCTGAGGGTGTTCTGCTTCTCTCTGCCACACTGGTAGAAGTCCTGTCAGGTGCACCAAAGTGGTGCTGCCAGCAAGGCGAACCACCCAGACACCTGGTGTCAAGGAGGGAGTAAGACAGAATAAAAGATTTAGCTTTTCAAAATGAGGGATGAAACCATGCTTGGCAGCATAGAAAGATTTTCAGGAAAAACCCCAAAACGCAGGTCACTATAAAAAGAAAAGGCAGCAACTTACCATTCACATCTAGGCCCTGAAATGTACTTTCAGGCTTGTCAGTTGACTCCTCCGGTATCGCTGCATCGACGCAAGGCAGTACTCTGTGATTTGATGTTGTCCCAGTCTCAGTCCTTGCAGGGGGCTCAGGCTGAGGCCGCCGGCTCTCCTCTTTTTTATACCCCAAGTCCTTGTGCGGAGATTTCCTCAACTTGGCAGGATTCTCCGATTCCTCCTCCTCCTCAGATCCGCAAACCGAAATAAACTCTTCGCTTCCAGAAAAAAGCTCTGACTCCGATTCCTCATCTGACCGACTCTCCTGCTTGGCCTGTGAGGAATCAAAATGTGTCTCCTGTAACGAGGCTCTGATAGCAGCTTCCAACTGGCTGTCCTCACTGGCATCAATGAGACTCTCCTGTTGAATACAGACATAACACAAATACACAAAATTTGCTTTTAAATACGTACTGAACATCAAGAGGACAACACTCTTCCAAAGAGAAGCTACTAAAACTGTCAGGAACAAACACCACGGAATGCTAGTCATCCTATGACTACTCAATGACTTCTCCTTGGACTTTCAGATGGAGTGACATATTTCCCTTCCACACATGCACAATTCTGCGGCTGCTAAATCCAAACCAAACGCCAAACGCCCAAACTGCACAACAAAAATAGTTATGGTGGGAGAAGGCATTCCCTGGTGCACCATATTTTCGCTTGCTCTTGCACTAACTCATTAAGTCTCTTTATACTACTGAATGGGAAATCGGTACAGCAGGAGAAAGACACGCTAGCATTTTCTTTCTGTTTTCTCCAGTCCTCCTAGAAGGCCTCATACTTACTGAACGAGCGCATTTTTGGGGAGGACTAGTAGAATGGCCATCCAGCTGTCCATGCTCACTCAGGAACCCAGTCACTTGGTCCAAGAAAGAAGTCACATCTAGCTGGTGCCACTCCACTAGTTTCTGGCCTAAGGAACAAAAGGTGTCGTGAAACATAATTTCAGCAAAAGATGGTCAAACACGCCAGTTCACTGCTGTGCATGAACTCTGCAAGAGTCTCTGTGGAATTGCAGCTTCCTACAGGCTACCACCTGAGAATTGTGAAGCTTCCTCCTTCCACCCCCTTCAAAAGGTTTCAATCATGGACAGATATAAATACAGACGCTGTTTATTTCTGTTCTTTTCTTTTTATCTATGGGAGCGTGTGCACACAATGGTGAATTGGGCATCAAACAAGAAAAAAAGCCAAACTACTAAGTTTGTGAACAGGCATTTCTACGTTCTTGCCTGCTTTGATTCTACACCTTGACAAACAGTATTTGTTTTTACAAGTAAAGTTCTACAAAGTGTACTCAGTTTCCACATTAAAAAAAAAAGGGTTTCAGTAAATCAAGTCATATAGCAAGAAGTCTTAGCTCTGATTCCAGACATCAATACTTCACTTCTGAGAAGCAAGAGACCAGACAATTAATTTAGTGGCATTATACAATGATGAAAGAAAATATGATGTGTTGGGATACAAAAGAAAAAGCAACAATTTCAAAAGACCTGGAAAGGGAAATAGAAGTTTGATTCTTCAGCTAAAAAAAAAAAAAGAGCAAACAAAAAACCCCAAAGCCAAAATGGTCTCACAAAATTAAGATGCAATTTAATAAGTCATCTTTGAGCCTCACAAAGCTGCTGTGCAAGGAGCAAGAAGCAGATTCACGTAATGCTTCCAAGTATCATAGTTTCATTCATCACGTGATTTCAAGTAGCTTTTAAAAGGACACTTGGAGAAATTCATTTCAGAGTTTTACCAGCAGGTGGTACTATCTTCACTTTCCAAGCAAAACACCGACTGGGCTATAGCAAGTACACAAAATTTCAGGAAGCCTTGGGAGTTTTATCCCCTTAGCTGCTCCGAACTTCAGGATAAGGTCTCTCAGAAAGCAAAAGAATGTAACGGAGGTTCTTCAGGTGAATGTAACACCAGGTACTGTGAAAGAGGTGTTTTACCAACTGGCACTTATCTTACCTGTCCTGGGATCCAGGATGGAGACGTAAGGGAAGTCTGCCAATTTATAAAACTGTATGTACCTCTGGCCTTCCTCACTGTCATGGTATACCTACAAAACACCACATTGGAAGCAAATTACTGGGCAGAGAGGGAAGACAAACAAACCCCATCTTGAAAACGTACAATTTTTTTTTCTGTTTTACAGTATGTACTACAGTCGGTACAGTTCTCAGCAGTCCGTGTACTAGAAGCTGCGCGCTAACATCTTGACTGTGCAAAGGAGAGACATGCATATCCATGAACTACATCTCCATCCACAAACTACATCTCCATCAACTATGCAACCTCACCAAGAGAACTGCAGCAGTGCCATTTTATGCAGTGTGTTGTTTTCCCTGCCCCATCGACCAGGACACCAAATTACCAGCACAGCCCCATGAGATTTCCTACCTGCCAAAAAATGAAATGTTCCCGGATTATGTTCTTCACCGCCTCGTTGCTCCAGACATCGCGGTTGAGACACTGACAGGCAAAGTCCTGCACGTTCTGAATGTTTATCATGAGCCATTTGTTCTGCATTTGACCACACTCCTTGGCCTGTAAGCAGAGAGAAAAAATTCATTAGATAAAACTGAAGCGCCAGAGTTAACCAATGCCAGCCAGTGATGGCTTCTAACACTGTCAGGTTTTTCACCAAAATCCCTTCACGGTGAGAAAGATGGCCAGTGCTAGTGAAAAGGCATCCACAAAACAGAAAGCAGGGCTGAAAGTCCTGCTTTAAGTGAGACTGGTTGAATTACAGATGAACACAGCTGCTGGATTTCAACACGTTAAGCACAGAGTGGGAAAAGCAATTTGGGGGGGACGGGACATGACACAGGGACGCTGAATAAAGTATTTGTTGGGGAAAGACTGTAGTCAATCACACTGATCTGACAGCAGAGGAAAGACCTGCTCATTCTAAAGATAAACCTATGGATCATCTTCTATTTAAGTAGATTGCGTAACTGACAGAGGACAGCATCAATTCCACAGGACCCTCTCTCTGCATGTTTTCTTTTCTCTCTCCGAGTTACTCTATTACTGTGCCACTGCCGAATTAGGCATCCTTTTTTGATGCTCATTCTCCAGACTGCAAGTGGGGAGGAAGACGGGAAGGTGCAGGAAGAAATCTTACTGGTTTGAGTCACAAAGCTGGCATTGTCTGATTGCTTGGTTGCAAGTTAATGGTAGGAGTTTGATCAAGAATGTAATTCTGATCGCTGAACTGTCATACCTGTTGAAAAAAAGAGGGCTATATCAACAGCAGGAATGCTCTTACCACCAGGAAAGACTGGAACTAACATATGAACTCCCTTTCCTTTTAAAAAAAAGAAAAAAAGGTATTTATTTATAAGTGTGTTCACCATCCTGCTGGTAATGCACTTAGCAGCAAATTCAAGGAATTAGGATGTTTTTCAAGATTTTGCTGTTTTGGGCAATAGTTTGCTCCCCAAACCGAAGTTTTTAATTTTAAAAAGAATTTTAGCCAGTGCATTTTCGAACAGTCAGCCTATCCAATGAGTGATAGACAGACTATGAACCCCACACACTTAGCTTCACAAAGTGAAGAATCTCAGCCTACAACATTAACCTGCATGGCCAATTTTCATTTTACTCAAAGGAAAAAAATGAATGTAGAAGCATAGTATAGTCCTCCTGTTCTCATAAGGGACCTCACACTAACTACTTACCACTAACCAGTGTCAGAATCCAGTATTTGGTCACCAGGAGAGAAAAGTGAAGCAGGTGACACCCAAGTAACTGGTAAGGGTCTCAAATATAGTCATTATGCTTTCATTTAAAAGATTTATTTTGAGCTAGCTGTGGATTTTGAGAACTTATAGGAAATCAGTTTAAGACAAGGTCTAGAGGTACTGCGCAAGACTAAAGGGAGCAAAAATCCTTAGATTATTTGAGTCAATTGGAGTGCCTTAGTCCTGTGTTCTAACGTAATCCTTATTGGATTGAAAGAACAAACTCAAAAATACATAACTAGAAAGCCAGAAAGTGCATCTCACTCTGCTACACTTGGTAAATTTTTCAGTATTAGTGAAAACCTGGCTCTACCTCTCCTCCATCCACCTAAGGTCCTCGAAAGGATGCAAGCAGGAAATTCCACACAGGACATTTGCAAAGATGAGTTTTCACCTGTAGAGCACGTATAGCTTTTGAAACCACTTGTAACTCCCTTCTAAAATCAAGAGGGTTCACATTCAACATTGAAAAGGACACAGTTAAGTTGCTACCATCTCACACACGCAGAGCTCTGCTCTTACACAGCTCCTGGGGTTTTTCTGAGGGAATGGAGGGGAGCGGGAGGAGAAAAGCATGAGGGAAGAAACACTGCAGATTTGGAGATTGTATTGCCGGCTCATTTTGGTAAGTGACAAAAAGAGTAAGGGAAGGCTCAAGAGCTGGCTTGCATATCCCAAAAGCTGTATGTGATGGCTTTAGATCTGCTGTTTCCAACATCAACTCCCATTTCTCCCCATCCTTCAAGGTATAAAGGCCAGTGCCAGGCACTTAAGGAGCACGCAGACAGGACAACCACTCATCTCTGTTCAAGCTTTTAGCAATCGGCAGAGTAGTAACTTTCAAAAACAGAGGTAGTGGATCTCAGATACAACCGGCCAGATGCAAAACCAAACCAAAACTATGCAGATTTGCCTTAAGTTTACCTTTCCCTTTTCTACCCATTCACATTTTTCATCACTACAACAACTTATAGCAACAAACCAGCAATCGGGTGAGACGGCACATGAAAGTAGTCTTGTTTTACACTCAGTACTGGATGTTGACGGAGAATGTCTAGCTCTTGCACTACAAATAATAACGTGCTTTCCTCTCATTTGACTTTTCCGAACACGGTTTACAGATTTTGTGGTGGTCCTTCCTCGCTCAGCTTTGTTGAAATGCACTGCTCCTTTAAGTCAGCAGAAAGAAACAAGGAAGCGGAGCCAGCATCTTGTGACCTTCTGGACATCTGCTAATCAAGCATGACTCAGGTTGGAAGACAACAGGTGACAGAATGTCACGAGCACGAGATTATTTAACAAGAAATCTCCTACTCCTGTGCCAAAGGCGCATCTGCAGGCTATGCTTATGGAACCAACCAGTTTAGGGGCACCTTTGGCAAAAACAATTGCCTTATTTGAGTGCAATGACTAGAGTAGCTTCAAACTAATGCTGCTTGCTACCTACAAAGAAAAAAAACCTCAGGATCAGCTGTAAAGCAGGGAGCAGCTAGAAAAGGTTTTAACTCGTAAAACAAGGAAGTTTCTTACAGACAGCCTTGAAACTCTGCAACGTTACATAGTCACTTGACGGAAGTATTGAAATCCTAATGAGTGTCAAGCACAAAACTGCACAAGGCAGAACTATCTCCGCCCTAAATAAGTGTAAACTAAGTCAATTCGGTGTGCGCTACCCACAAATTAAATCACACCTCCTATCATATGCAGGAAGAGCTGAACACCTCTGCAATTCTTGAAAGCAGTCTTTGACATTAGAACAAAGCCAAGCTGTTCTTTCAATACATTACACACCAAACATGCTTTGTATTTATTATACTCTAGTGATTTATTCCTAGCAGACTCCACATTACGAAGATAACCTTGAAGCCTAATACACACGAGAAGTCAATAATTACAGTCAGGAAACGACAGCTAAAAATCCCTTTTTGCCATCTTAACTGACTTGACAGGTCAATCACACAGCCATGCAACACTCCTCAAACACAGACTTTTTAATGACACTGTGTATTTAAGCTCTGAAAGTTTCTCTGAAGTTTTCTAGTAAGAAACAAAAGGCAGTTCAGATTAACATCTCGCTGCCACATCACTCGTTTGCCTCTGGTTTATACAGCCCCAATCCATGGCCGCCGGATAACTAACATCTAATGGCTCAGCCATCATGTTCAAAAGGCTTGTAGGATTAAAATAGTCTTTTACAGGTTTTCTGTATCAAATCTTTTTCACATTTCTATGGTGTAATCACACACTTAACAAATAGAGTGATAACAAGTTTTCCTGTATGTGAAGCACAGTGCTTTTTCACAGATATAAAAAAGTTTAATGTAATTCAACACTTGGAAATTTCTCTTCAGTGAAAGTTAATTCTCACCCATTCTTAAAAGCCGGTATTGCGAGTTAAAGTGAAATGGCAACTTTTTGTTGTTTACTGATAAAAAAGTTCCTTTGTAATTGAAGAAAAACAATGCTTCTTGGGGAAAACCAGATAACTAAATCTACTTACTATCAAAATCAACCTTAGAGTACCTAAAGAGGAGCAACAACAGATAAGCAACAAAGAAATCTTACTAAGAAATCTTAGTAAGACCAGATGCCACCACTCTTCCTAAACTTGAATAAAGTAATAAATGATTCTATGATAAATGTACATAGCACAAGACTGGCAGAACATTCTTGCACACCCCTCCAAAGGTTAGAGTACACCACACACCAATAATAAGAAGAAAATCCCACTTAGATTGACACTAAACTACCAGAGCATCAAAATAACAGTATTTAGTCTCTGGTACTTTGGAATGTGATAAATATCTCTGATTTATTATATAGTTTATATATGTTTTCCTAAGCATACAGAGAAAGAACAAGCTAACAGCAGCTTGCTAGAGATGAATTTTGGGAGACTCTTGTCACGAGATTTGCAGGAGGCCTGAGGCTGTCCCAGGCTGAAGCAGTACAGCAGTCGACAGTCATAAAAGCTAAGACAAATTGACAAGTTGAAGATTTTTATTGTAATAAAGTTGAGGACCATCTGTTTCAAATGGAGGGTATCCTATGGGACAAGGAACTGTACAAGAACACAAAAAGGTGAATACCAATACTGGAAAGCATACATGTCTTTAAATTTGACTTCTTTAAATTTGACTTACTGTAAAGAACAGGACAAGGTGTGTATATTTAAACGGCTCCCCCCACCCTCCTGTCTANTTTTTTTTTTTTTTTACTTTACAAGACTGAATAAGAACACAGAGACCTCCAATCAGATTTATCAGTCAGTTATTTCATCCTCTGAAACTACTTTTGACTGTGGCAAATGCCACAATCAACATTGCTGAAGTCTTGATACGTTTTGAAGCAAGGCAGGAAGGAAGACCAGCACGCATCTCAAATTCCACCCCGGCGGTCAGAGAGCGCTCGCTGATGGTATATATTCTAGTCTGGAGCAGCACTGGCTGTTTTCACATGAGTTCCCTTTCCTGTTGCCTCTAACCACACAATTGCTTGGTTTACAAACAGCTCTGAAGGACAGGCCCAGTAGGTATCATCAGCTGGAGGACCTGACACAACATGGTTGAAGGAGAGCCTGAACCATCTATGACCGGGCGCGGATGCCTCAGCACCAGCTACTTCCGTCGGCTCATCTGCTTCCTCCGCACCAAATTACTTGCCGAGGCAGACACAGCTGTCCTCCGTCAACATCCTTTCACCTGGAATTTAGTAAAAAATTAAATATATGGAAGGGCACTAGTAGAACATGGGGATTAGTGACAAGCCAACTGACCCCTGGTCATTTGGGAAGCACAAAGAGAGAGCTGAAGCCAAAAGGATGAGAGCTGGAGACTCAATAATGGCACACAGCACTTCTCCAAAACTTCTCCAGCAGTGTTCTAATATTTGTGCATGGCAGTAGAGGCAAACGTGAAAAGAATGTAAATAATATTTTTGGTTCAGCTCATGGAGGCAGATCTCCAGCATCTGTATTGCAATATTTGATCATCAGTTTGCATTCTCATGAAATCACCACATAATAATAACCAACCTCAGCTACTTAAAGACGACCAGGTGGAAGTTCAGTAGTAACTGCAACTTCTGCAAAGCATCTAGAAATAATGGACTTGAAAATTAAAAATACGTACTCGTTTGCATATTCTCTAATGAGTAGTTAGTTATCCATATTGTAACAACTTACGACTAGATCCACACATGCCTACGCAGACAAAAAAGGTGACACCTGGAATTATTTAAAGTTAACAGTCGCCTTCTCAGGCAGACAAGCAGACAACCTCTCGGATGGTTTTTCCATCACTACCAGATGTAAAAGGCAACCGCTGTGATTTTATACATTTTTAGAACAAAGACCTCTGCCAAAAGTTGTGCCTTCAGACACACAAATACTTTTACTAGCTCAGGCATCAGAAACCACTTAGCCGTGTTAACGTAACTCCGCCTGAGCTTCTTAGCAAGACTGTGCTGCAACCTACATAGCCCCTTGCTAGGTACTTGCTCGCCTGTCAAAAGCAGTCTTACTTCAGCTTTTTCTACACAGAGACACTTAAAGGGATGCAATTTTTCTATCTTGGCCAGCCTCCTTTGTGCACTGAAGTCTTTTACCAAGCGTGATTTGCCACACTGCCGTTGAAACATAAACAATGTGGTCTTTAGTTAAATCCTTCAATAAGTCATCAAGATTTCCATATGTACTCCGCCAAATATTTATCACTCTATGGTCCTTTGTAACCTCCTGCTCATCCGACAAACGGATCTATGCCTGCCAGCAGCATAACAAGCGGCTTCCACACTGTATGCAGTCATCCCACATGGAACTCCACCAAAATTTCCAAACTTACCGTTTCAAAGCTGCCTTTGTGCATCAGATCAATGGGAGGCCTGAAGAGGTCAGCTAGAGTAGTGAGTTTCTTATCTACTGCCCCTCCATTTCGTAGCTCCTGCTCCTGTCGAACTGCACAGCCCCAAGAGGAAAGGAAGCTGAATTAGACAAAATACTCACAAGATGGATTTCTTAGTGACTACATGCTCATATGCAAAACTTCAGCACTGAGGTCACAAGGTTAGACCACGTGGAACGAGATTAGCTGCTATGCAAGGTAAGAACCCTGCTCGCCCCAGCTTTCTCAAGCGCTGGGCATTTAAATCACTTTTAAGAAACATCTTCATAAATGTATCAGCAGAGGGGGTCATATGCCAGTATTCAAAAACAAAAGAGCAAAAAAACGCCGTGACTCATCCTCAGCAAGGGAAAACTGAGCTAGACTGTAGCATAGAACTTTTACTTGGCGTTATTTCTGTTCCAGTGTTTCTATTTCTTGACTGTAAGGCAATCCCACAGAAAAGAAAAAAAAAAAAAGGACCTAGTTGGCATGGAGAAGTATTTTTGGGTGTTTACATTAAATTATCTGCTCTTCCCACAACTGACTCGGGATACCACTGTCTCTTTCAGATGAATGGGTTTTCAGACTCGTTTATCTCCAAACACCACGCTTCGAGCAGGTTTCTTTTAGTGGTATCAATTCCATTCCAAATAATACAGATCATATTTCTTTTATATACATGATCATACACAGTAAAGGTAAATCACTCACAGCAACTGCTTACCTAGAAATGCGGTGATAAAATGTATTTTATAGAACCAAGTCAGCTGAAATGGGGAATAACTGTCCCACAACCAAAAACTTTCCAGTAGTGAAAAGAGCTGTCAATGGCCACAGCGTACGAGCCATTTTTGAGCAGACATTGGATCCCCAAAGGGAAAAAAGCATCCCTGTGGAGCAGGTCTAGGAGCCAGGAAATAGACCTGACTTTCAGGGCCAGGGGTGCTTTTTCAGGGATAGCCAGACAGTGATACTCATCTATGAAGTTTTACCAAAAAACATGACAAAGTTTCATCATAAACCCTCACAATGGTTGCACATATTGTGCGTCTCTTAAATGTCCTATAACGAAGTGGAGGTGATGAGGAAAAAAAATGAAGGGTATGATGATTCTGTAAATGGTGTATTTTCATTTACACAGCTGCCAGCGACTTTAGCACTTGACAAGTTCACTACTACTGGAAAACCCTAACAAAAACTGTCAAGGGAAAGAAAGTAATTATGAACAATCATTTTCAGTTCAGCATCCGACAGCACCTAACTATACAGGAACCTGATCCATGGTTAAATACTCCAGCAAAATCAGCGGTAACAACCGCACACTAGCTTTAACTCAGCTGTGAAATACCTGGTGTTCTGCTGTCACAATCCTATTCTCTAAAACTTCATGGCTTAATAACAGTCAATGCTTTGTCCTTAAGAGATTGTGCGTATGAACAGACAGAGGTAAACAGCAATTAAATTCATGGGAACTTTGTGTGTGGCCAAGAAAGAAGCCTCAGAGCGACTCAAATCTAATTCGAGTGCCAGCATGACCACTGACTAGCCAAGAACAACTCAGTGGATGAACTTAATTTCTACACGGGTGTTAGATTCTTTCCCCTTTTCAATTCCCTCTAGAGCAGAGAAAGTATTTTTTTGAGAGTTATCAGGGAAGTATTTGCCGTACAAATGCAGACAGAATATACTATCTACAGGTTCTGCTTATGTAACGCAGCCATTTGGACCAGCATCTTCACTACCTGCTTTTTATGTCCGTTACCCAGTACTTTCCCTTCAGCCACCCCAGAACAATGAACTAACAAACTGAACTGTACCACAAACATGGAAGAGACATGTGAGCAAACAGTATTGACACTACAAAAATTATCAGCCTAATAACATTATTTAAAAAAAAAACCACCCTCCTCCTACACAGCAGGCAATTTAAAAAACATTCAACGACCGAAAGCTGTCGTAGCTTACAATGAAAACTACTTTTCAATCTTACTTGCATTAAAGAAAAATAGAACCTCTAGCTTACTGCTCTCTAGACACTTACTGGTTTCTGTTTGAAAATCCCGAAAACCATCAAATATTGAGCGCGCAGGTCTGCGTCTTTTAGGAGCTTAGGAAAAAAAGAAAAAGAGTAAGTCAGTAATTATTTCAAAAATACGCTATCAAAATAATTACATATTAGTACTTTCCATCTCACGTGTGGGACAACAGAATAGGAACCCAAAGCATGAATAATGTGTCAGTAAGGTCATTAGGAAGGACTGGAGGAGGACAGAAATACGAAATCTCTAAGACCCATTTCCTAACATATCCTCCGTCCAGCAAAACTCACCCCAGAAACACAACACATATCAACAACACACAAAAGTTTAAAGTTAGCCCTTTCTGATGGGCTCCCCCAGGCCCATCACTATGTAGTGGAAGTGCTGTCACAGTGTCAACATATCACAATTCCAGTCAAGATTTTTACAAAAGATCTTCAAGTAGATTAAAAACTTCAAAAGATTAAACCTCGTGGGAGAATATTTTCTTTATTAGGAAAGCCATTTAATTTTTCCACAATTCATTTCAATTCTTTTCTGATGTCTTATCCGGATCCTATCCCAGCTTCCTGGCTGGACTGGCAACAGTCAAGCTTTTCCACTGGATTCAGTGCCACTATCTGCAAGGAAACCTTCAGAAGAGATCACGTGCAGCTGGGCAGAGATGGTGCTCCAGGCAGATCACTGGAATAGTACCTAAAAGTACCATCTTGTGTGGTCCTATGGTCCAGCACAACCACTGTACTTCAGGTGCAAACCAAAACTGCCTGCCAAGACTTATTCAAGCTATTAATCGGCATTACTATTAACTGAAAGTAGAACAATTTTAAAATAGAACTTTAAAAGCATAATTGTAACAAGACGCAATAAATAATAACAAATTAAACGGAGTCATCTAAATACAACGTATATCCATCATAAACCTGTAATAAGAAAAATTATTTATGGTGAGAAAGCACAATCTCCACACAGGTCACAAAACAAGTACCTCCAAAATTTGATTTTAGAGACCTTTCTGCTTTGGCACCTATAGCACACGCAGCACCTTTCATCTTTCACCTTGGCCCACACAAATGGCAAAAAAACAGTACACAGGTCTTGCTCCTTGCATTATTCTGGTGCAGAGCACAGAAGAAAGAATCAACATATCCCGTACAGAACATCACGGAAAAAGTAAACCTGAATGAGGAACACGTCTGTGAATAACGCCTAACTCCAGGAAGGAACACCTCTTGCACCTCTAAATGCTTCGGTGCAAGCGCAACCCGTTAAAGCCAACTTCAGAGCAACTTAAACTACAGCTAAGAACAGCAACTGAAGGAGCACTTCAGCCAAAGCAGCATTTCAGCAGGCTGAGTGACAGCCTGGCAGCGCTGCTGAAGGTGCGCACAGCAGCCCAGAGGGTTTTCTGATATCTTTTGTAGCGCACGGTGGGTTCCAACATATCTTGCACAGCACAACTAGATGGAGGTCATCTCTTCATCTGGAAGAAAATCCAGGCTCATACAACCACCCCAATATGATGCTGTTAAAAGTAGAAACTGGCACGCTCCTGCTTTTGAGGTTAGGGCTGAAAAATGAAGCTTCTCTCCAGTTTCTGTTGGCTTGTCAGGCGGCTTCGCATTATAAACAGAAGTGGCAGCAGTGAGATTATTAGCACTGGTGGAGGAGACAGTGCCAGGAGGCTGTCGCTGATGGCCTCAGTAGGGCAGTCAGTGACAGCACATCTGAGATCAGTGTGTGCCAGGTGGGCAGGACAGGACCAAGAACTAGGGTCCAGCAGACCTCACTCCTGCACTTCTTATGATTCTTGAACCCACAGAAGCTGACAGAGCTTTGTCAAAAACTCCTGTTGCGCCACAAAGAATGCCAGAGGAATAAGCCCTCAGCAGGGCATCTTCCTCTGGAACTGCCTGCCAGCTTGTGCGTCCTGGCTAAAGGCCTCTCTGCTGGTGAATAAAAGGATCAATAGAAAACCAGTTCCAGGGTAAACCTGAAGCTTGGCCTCCTTCTTTCTAGCACAGGAGCTAAACAATAGAAAAGAGCATTTCCAATGGGTATGAGACCGCTTCAAAGATGAGCACTTGAATGCCTTCCTCAATAAAAAAAAGGGCAAGACACTCAATTCACTCGATGTGGCAAAAGCCACGCAGCCAGGCAGAAATGGCCTGGTCAACCTGAGGAGGACAGAGCCCCACAAAGCTGGAGGAAGCAAGTACACATAAAAAGAGAGAGCCTTATGTCTCCATAGAGACATGGACACTACATAAATGGAGAGGATAGTGCACCAGGTAATCCAGTCCTGCTGTGGACATGGAATCCCTGTGCTGCTGTAAAAGAACCACTAAGGAAAGATGGTTTGAGATAGAGGTTTTGAGGTTCGGGACATCAGTGTATTACCTGAGTATGAAACAGGCACCCAAAAGAAAACAGCATTTCCATCACCTGCTTCCTCAGAGCAAAAAGAAGTGTTTTAAAAGCAAAAGTGATAAACAGCTACAGAAAACAATCAAGAAAACTACCTGCCATGGCAGAGTTTAAAGAGCAAATGAAATTCCTAAATGAGCAATGGAGAAAATTATGAGTAATTGTACAGTTCAGCCCTTCTTTCTGATCTATCATCTCCCTGAGAAGCATAAAATGGTTTAGGTTGGAAAGGACCCTAAAGATCATCTAGTTCCAAGCCTGGACAGGGACACCTCCCTCTAGACCTGGTTGCTCAAAGCCTCATCCAACCTGGTCTTGAACACCTCCAGGGATAGGCCCTCCAAAAACTTCCCTGGGCAACCTGGGCCAGTGCCTCAAAAGAAGAGTTTGGACACTACGTTCTGCCACAGAGTGGGTGTAGAAGAAAAGCTCATGCTGCTAAGTCTGGAAAGAACGTTCTCAGCTCAGTCCCTTGTACAGGCCCACCCAGGACTTGCTTAAAACCCAGCCATGCTCAGCAAGAAGAGACAGACGGACAACAGGCGATAAATTGATAGCAGGTGTGTTTATACACAGCTTGCGGCCTAACATTCACTTTAGTTAAAATAGAATTTCTCAGTATTGTACAAAGAACTAATAGAGCACCGGAGAGCCTTCGCAGAATGGAAGCTTTTTACCAGACTGGGCTTGCTGTGCTAGATGTGATGAGCTGCTAAGAACTTTGAGGTCGAGCTCCATTGAGATGAGAAAGGAAGCAGCTGCTGAAGAGGGCGAATTGAAGGGACTTAATAAGCGATGAATTCCTAGAACACGAAGACCCTGCAGAAAGTTACAAAAAGATTTGTATCTGATGTAATCAGCTTTAGATAGGTATATAAGCACGTGTCTGATCTTGTAAAGTTGCTATCTCTGAGTTGTAGACATTAAAGCAAACTTAGTGTACCATGAGACTGTCAATTTTGTTACAGTGGGTTTCTTCCAGCTGGAGCTGCATCAAAAGAAGCGTGGCCAGCAGGCTGAGGCAGGTGATGCTGATGCCGCCTGGAATACTGTGTCCAGCTTTGGAGCCCCCAACAGCAGAAGGACATGGAGCTGTTGGAGCGGGGCCAGAGGAGGCCCCGGAGATGCTGGGAGGGATGGAGCCCCTCTGCTGGGAGGATAGGCTGGGAGAGCTGGGGGAATTCAGCCTGGAGAAGAGAAGGCTCCAGGGAGACCTTACAGCAGCTTTCCAGTATCTGAAGGGGGCTACAAGAAAGCTGGAGAGGGAAGGGCGGGTAGTGATAAGACAAAGAATGATGGCTTCAAACTGGAAGAGGGGAGATTTAGATTAGATCTCAGGAAGAAAGTCTTCACTATGAGGGCGATATGTGCAATTGTCCTCTTCGTTGTCACTCATCAGTCAAAGCTCAAGCTTTTATCCCACCACTGTGAACACTTTCACACCAGTATCACATATTTCTGAAGCCCAGAAGGCAACTGGGGTTCAATTATCACAGGTAATTGGCTGTTGCCTCACAAAGTCTCACGAAACTGGAGTTAGCAAATTGGTACCACTGGGAATGTAGCATCTCTAATGTGCAAGGTTTTCAATAACAATGGTGTAGTTCCAAGGACGCAATCATGTTCTATGGCAGCAGAGTTGCAGCGGGAAAATAAAACAATAAAAATACATTCAGTGCTTTCTTCACATTCAGCAAGTTCAGTTTTCCTTTTGTGACTCAGCTAATCTCCAAGTAAACAAAAACCAAAATAAGAATACAAGCCTACCTCCAAACAAGGGCTCAGGCTCTACTAAAATTTCTTGTTTTTGAGGAATTGGAGCTCGTACTTCATCCCTATGGGAGAGGAAGGAAAAAAAATAAATAATCAGAGATATTATAATATTCCAAGTACTATATAAACCACACCCCATTGTGCTCCAAAGGCTCCTGCAACTTGAACCAGCTAAGGAAGGTGCTGTACCATTGGCACAGAATCAAGAGATTTGGGGTCAAGGGGGACCTCAACAGACCATCCATTCCCATTCCTGGCACTGAAGCAGGACTTACTACACTCTGCATTAAGATCTGGCATGGATCACCTTTCTAAGCCTTGATAGAAGGTTACACAGATCCCCAGGTGACTAGATCCCAGGCTTTGTCGATCTACTACTCAAACTTTTTTCTTCTTTACTAACTGGCTTAAAACTTGGAAGTTTCTTAAAACTTAGCAAAGGCTGCAAATTAATCCGCTTGCCACCCTCCTCCCCTCATTATCTACACAGAGGGAAAAAATTATTATCTTCCTTATTACACGCTTTCTTCTGTCAGAAGACCTTTTGCTTCAATTTCAAACTCACAGCCCTCTCTCCCAAAGGAAGGAAAACAAGATGGTCAAAACGGCCATTTCCCCTCATTTCTGAAGCGATTCTTTGGTTACACGGCTGGGCTCCCTCACGTGTCAACAGCTTAGCTCCATTTGCAGAGCCTCATAGATAATCTGAAATTGTGACAAGGAGAAAAAAGGAAATTGTGAGGGCTCTAAAACAGTGTCACTCACTCAGTGTGGTCACCTGGTCCATGGATCTACGCGAAGGGCATGGGCTCGCCCAAGGAAGTTCATTCCTATATCCTGCCTATGAACTACTCCTGAAGTTCCCCCTTCCCTCGGACTCTTTGAAGTTGTGGCTCTCGGCCATGAAGTTTTCAAAAAGTAACTCATAATGTCAGCAAGATGCACTAACCTTGCTATTAACCTCCACATCTTTGATTGCTGTTGTGAAGCTAGTTATTCTCCATTTTGCATTTGCATATTTATTGTTCTCTCTTCCTAGAAGTAACACTAAGCTGACCGGCACCTGGAGGGTGTCAAGTATAAAAAGGAAAGTATTCCAATAAAAACTTGAATCTCAAGTCACTGACGTGCCAGAGTTGTCTAGAAATAAGAACTCTAACACCTATAGATACAGAGTTTTAACTTCGTTACCTGCCAAAGGTTCAAGCAGGAAGACACCTGGTACCAGCTACAAAGGTTAGTGCTAAAACAGTAGTTTAAATTTATACATGTGCTTCAGAAGTATGAGCGGCAAGAATTTTCTGTAAAAGTTAGTTGTGTTTTTCCCCCCAAGACTTTCATACAGATGGAAGTATGGCTAGGTTTAATTTAGAATAGGACATGAATGTGACATACTAATTATCTTACGCTCAAAATATTCCATTTATCCCAAGCAGATACATTAACAGGCAGCACTGAAAGACTCTCTGCCACGCTTAAGCGGAACAACTCTTTCTTTTGTTGGCATCTGACGAGTAAGACACGGACGCAGACCTTGTAGTTGGTTATTCCTCTGCGTACTCGTGTACACGATCTCGCCTTTCCAGTGCCAAATCCGGTTACACTTCAAACAACACAATAAAACCCTTACAAACGGGATGAATGTCACTACATTTATAAGAACTAAAATGAACAGAACTCACTAACTGCCGAATTAACGTAAAGCAAGATTGCTGGAGGAACTGAAAATTAAGAATCTCCTACTACTGGATCCTTGCTTTAATGTCTTGAGCTCTGTTTGAAAAAAGTACATAGAAGAAAACTTCTGAAGTACACACACTGAGACTAACTTAGGCTGCCTACAAACCAACTTACATAGTAAGAACTTATTTACCTGGAACAATATCGGAGCAATCAATTTAACAAGATCAAAGAAAGACATATTACAGTGAGTTGACAGCAGGTCAGAAGTGAGAATTGTCTTATTTGTTCTGCCTTAAGGCTATTAAATTCTTAAGACAGACTAGTCATTTATCCAGACATGTTCAGCGGGTACATACTCGGTGTGCGGTCGAACAGCAGACACCCCTGCAGAACTGGTGCTGGGCTCCTCTGCTATGCCTCCACCATCCAGAAACATGGTGACAGCCATCTCCAGGTTATTGTTGCATGCTTCAAGCATATGCTTTCCCACACTTTCACTGGCACCTGCAATGCCAAAGAAAAATTAAAGCATTCCTCAGAAAGCATTTCGATCAGAAGCGCTAGGAACAGCTGACCAGCAAGCTTTCTCTCTCAAAGCGTTAATAATTAGAAAGGAAAGTTCATCAGTTATCTCTGAAACACAACTATGAAACGAGAAGAACACACGTATCTCACAAGGGAAGGGAATGCCCGCATACAGGACAGTTACAGTTCTTCCTTCCATCAAGAGAAAACTTAGTGGTAGCCATCTGAGGGGTTTTAGCCTGGTTTTTCTTTTTCTCTAGAGGTCAGACCTTCACCTGGTGCAACCTTCAAAATGCGAATAGGCATACACAAAAAAAAAAAAAAATTAAAAACTAACAACATTTTAATCATCTGCTAAAGTTTTCTAACTACTTACAACAGATATTTAGAGACAGAAGAAAAGATACTCTGTTTTACTGATGGTGCTAAAAGGTGAGAACAAACCAGTAGAAGCTCAGTTCACTTAAGGGGGGGGGGGGGAGGTGAGGGAAGCCAAGAGGGAGAAAGTAGCATTTGTCTACATGGTGATTTTTACAATGACTAACATTTATCAAAATCTCTCCCAAGCACAACTAAATCTACTGTTATTCTTGCTGCTCACAATGAAACGCTAGTTCTTAGCATCACTTGTGACCCCTCAGATGGTCAGCCTCTGCCTCCCAACTTCTCCCCAAAAACCATACCATCAACAGAAGGACCCCCACCAGTGGAAGCGCTCCTGCACCCAGCCCTTTAAACGGCTACTTAGTACAGCATCTGTCTCTACAGGTGGTGGGCTGCCAAAGGGTTTATTTTCATACGGAAAAGCTGGCAGGGAAGAAGAGTGGCAAAATGCAGCTGAACCAGTTTGGGAGTAGCTTTTGGATCTGTACTAATTCTTACTAGGTTCACTGCAAGTCACCAGAACACTTTCCCCAGCAAGAGAATCACAGATAACATCATTTTGGGCAAAACGCATTTGAACATTTCTCAGATTTTTTGGGAAAGACTCAAGAAGCTAAGTTAAACAAACTAGTAAGAGAGAATACACTTTGAAACCGTGGAGATAAATCAGTCCCAAACAATAGGCACTACTACGTTAAATCACAGAGGAAGCCAAACTGAGGGAATTGGTTTTCAAAAAAAACCAACCTGCCATGACAAGTGTACTCGGATGGCAGTCAGCTATATTTGCAGACCTTAATTGTGATGAAGAAAGTAATAAAAACTTGTGACATCTCAAAAAAAAAATGATGTGAAAGCATCAAGTTTGCATTCTTAAAATAAACCACTCTTTGGCAGTTTCAGCTCGTTTCAATGTCAACTGTAGCGATTAACCAATACCTTTAAAGTTTGGAATACGCACACCACCCTACAACCTCACTGTGCAGTCATGGGAAGTCATTCATTTAGAAAAACTGGAAGAAAACCAATATTCAACCCTCTGCTATTTAAGGAGATACCAACACAGAAAGTGCTCGTACTGATTCTTCATTGCTCCTAAGGAAACCGCCATCATATGGATGTTTTCAGGGCTTGCGCTGGCAAACTTAAAATACTAAATACTCGTTAAGTCTCAAAGCAAATTTCAAAGAGATCCCATCATTTCATTGGTAAAGACACACAGAAGCGATATTCTCTTAGCAACACTTTTCCGGATGAGAGCGCCAAAGAAACACAGTTTCTTTGGATGACAGAAATATAAACAAGGACTATTTTGCCTCATTCCCCACTATCACCTGCGCTAGAATCAAACAGCTGTATCGCATTTATTCAGCCTCTTTCCCACAGACAGGAGTGGCTTCATACGCTTACAACAACTCAAAGTTGAAAGCTGCTAACACAAACCACTGCAGGTGTGCACCTGTCAAATCACGCCGGTAACGGCAAGGCAAGCTCTGTAACAGCACGCTTTTAGATATAACCTTAAATTCTGTATGAAATGGAAAAGCAAAACTTCAAAACTCTTCTTTAAGAGCGGATGGGTGAAGCCCAGCAGGTTCTTTTTCTCCTTTTCAAAACCGGGGTGCTCTTACGTTTAACATAAGCCATTTGTATAAGCACAAAAAGCCATCAGGAAGAGCAAACTAGCATGACTCCACCTGTTCTAGTTAAGTTTTTTAGCAAATATCTCAGGCACTACTGCAAAGAAAATACCAGGCACACACTGTAACGAAAACATACTTGCTGTAGGTTCTTTTTATTCAAGAGGGTTTATTCTAAAAGGCTTCTTTAAGGATAGCTGAGTGATCAATGGCACGTTCACAGCATAGGAAAGCCCCTCAACATCCCTGTTGAGGATTTGAGCGCATCCAAGGGACACAACCTGAAATCGAGCCGGTTAGAGCAACCCAATTCAAAGCAGTTTCACTTATATCGATTTAAAGCCAAACATGTTTCGTTAAACACTCCTTTGGTATTTGATATGTAATGCCATAAGCAAGGGGGAACTACAGTGAGGCAGATTAAACGCAAAGTGGGTCACACTCAAAAGTACACAAGCTAAAGCAGCAATTATCATCACCTGCCGCAAACTTCAATTTAAAAGTTACTTGCTATGTTTGCTACCAAACCAAATTCTCAGTCAAGCGGCCCGTGCCCTAAGACATTTATTTCCCTTTAAGCGCGGACTCGGGGCTCCGCTCCGGTCTCCCTCCCGACCGCCAGCTTTATTTGCAGGACGCGGTTCCCGGGGTGGAGGGGAGCGGAGCCGCCGGCCGGGAGGGCGCGTACCAGCACCCCCGGGAAGCTCAGCCGAGCGGGGACAGGCCGGGAGGCGCTTCCAAGCCGCGGCTAAAAGCGAGGGAGACCCCACGACGTAGAGGGCGGAGACACTGCGGGTGCCCGGCCCGGGCCTCGGGCACCACCCGCCGCGGCGGGCCGGGCCCCGGAGCGCGCCC
>VZSF01007655.1:373067-400052 GCA_013398295.1 Chionis minor | reverse complement strand
TTAACGGCGGGGCGTCGAGGGGCAGAGGCCTCGGCGGCAATACCGGAACGCTCCCGACACGAGCCCAGAGCTTCCGCACACCTTTACTGCCTCGCAGCCGCCTGTGGTGAAGCAAAGGGGCCACCAGGCCTTTCCCCTGGCGCAGAAGCGTGCACAGGGCGCTGCAAGGGCAGAGGTGGGACCTGAGGTGGCCAAAAACCACTGTGGTCCCCCCTGTGGAGGGGGCTCGTTGCAGGGCAGACGGTGCTACCGGGATGATTTTTGCCATCAGTTCTTCCAAGTCAGACGTGAAACGGCCTCAACAATGAGCGTGCTGGCTGCTTTCAATCCCTAGGCTTGTCCTGGTTTGAGCGACACAGAATTAATTTCTCTTTCAGTAATTTTACTTTTCAGTAAGGTTGCTTGTAATGCTAGGTAAACTGCTTTTTTTAGAAGACTATAGTGTCTGAATTTGGGAAAATACTGACTTTGCAGCCAGCCGTGGTGCGTGATCTTCAAGGTCTCGGTGTTTTCGAGCTCACCAGGTGCAGGGGTGAGGACGAGCGAGACTTGGGCACTTGATTGAAACTGCCAACAGGGTTATTCCATACCATGAATGGCACATTCCATAGAAATTAGGAAGTTTGCTGAGGAGTTCTCTCTCTCCCTTGATGGCGGTGATCCAGAGAACTTCCCACCCCGGATCCCTGAGCCCTTCCCTTCCTCCCAAAGCCGTATCACTCAGTGTCCCACATTGGCTGTCCTGGGCTGGGAGTGCACGGCTTCCTATGGATAGAATGGGCTGAGTATAATCCTCATATATTTTACATTGGTATCAGGATCAATACTGGTTCTTTAGTGTTATTAATGTTAATTACCTAGTCTTATTCTATTAAATCCGTTTATATTTCAACCCCTGGGTTTCCTTGTTTTTCCTGATTTCCCCACCCTGGCTGAGGAGAGGTCATTGGGTGGTAGAATAATTGTCTAACAAGGAATTGTGGGCTCTTCAAACCATAAAACACGTGCAGAAATTGCGTCCGTGGAAAAGGAACATTTTAACTCCTTTCAGTTGTTTTCCAAGATAGCGCTGCACGGGGCTGCCTTGCTGCCAACGCTCTCCGCAGGCTGGAGTGTTCCAGAGCACTTTCTCATTACCAAGCATCAACCACAGGAAGCGCCCCAGAAAGCAGAGCTTTCCTTAGAAGCCTTAAAACAATTTTAAAAACTTGCTGCTGTGCAAACAGGTAGATCTGTTCTCCCTCTCGCGCCTCTCCCAACCTCCCACCCCAGCTCTGGCTCTTGGGGAAGTGACCAAGCCTGACAAAGCACTTAGGTTTTTTTGGTACTTGCTTTTTTTTTTTCCCCAGCAGTTGGATGAGCTGAACTTGTTCCCAAAGAGGACAAATAAACCAGTAGAGCCAACTGAAGGCAGAAGGTGAGCTCAGCCTTTTGAGCAGCACTGAACCGTTACACCAGCTCAGGCAGCCCAAGTACAGACTGTGGCTTCACAAATACCGTTAAATCAGCTAATTTTGCCTGCTTCAAAGCGCCTGTAGCAATAGAAACAGGGTGTTGGTGCAACCAAAATCCACTCAGTGACAGCCAAATTCCACCCTCTGACTAGAAAAATCCCAAAGGACAAGCCAAAGGGGTGCATGGCATGGAATATTATGCCATGTGCACAGCGAGGAATGTGATCGGCTTTGGGACCTGAGGGCCTGCAGCGCCCCACCTCGGACGAGGCTGCTGGTATAGGCTATAGGTTTTGGATATTTTGCAGTTAAAATTGGGTTTTAACCAACGATCGAATTTTAGTCTTTGCTTTTCTTCCATCCTGCTTACAAAATGATGATTCTTATGCAAGAGGTCATTCTTACACCAAGGACAAAATCCAGTAAATTGGAAAGACACAAATAACCCCCAAATACTTTAACACCCCCCATATATACACACACAACCCCCAAAATACATTTCTGTACTATTTAGACCTTTGAAATGGGTAATTTTTGTATTGATTTTTGATGGAATCACAGCAGCAGGATCTGCTATTGATGGCAAGGAAGTGAGTCCATGCGACACTGAAGAGTAATTACCCCCTTACCAAACTTCTAACTGGGATTAGTTTAGTGCATTTCAAAACGTTATGTGGAGGAGACACGTGATCAGCACATTAAAGGGAAAAGAAGGAATCCACAAAACAGCTTGTGGAGGAAAAGGGAATGAAACTGGTGTTAAATGGGGCAATCCCACGTACTGGGACGTGGCTTCCTGCGCAGCTGAGCTAGTTGCACGTGGCTCATTGTTCCCCAAAAGAGAAAGTCTCCCTTCTGCCTTGCCTTCTCCCGCCTCGGTGCTTCCCTGACCCCTTTAACACCTGGAATTAAATCGTGGAGTGCCGGAGCTGGCACAAGTGCAGGAAGCCCATCATTGGCAGTGAGAGCAGCTCTCTGCGCGTTGAGGTACTGCACGGTCCTGGCACATTCGTGAGCTGTCACAGGGTGTTTCTTAAACAAAACGTCTCCTATCTTATCACTAAGTTTATGTTACAAAGCATCAGGGACGGAGCCAGCCACAAAACAACAACAGCGGTAGATTAAGTTTAGCCCTAATCAAGATCAAGGCTGTTAGGGGATATATATTTCATTTCTAGCTTCAGAGTTTATCTGGATATTTATGCGTGTGACCACACACCCTTCCCTTTCTTTCTTTTCCACCAACTATCCATCAAAGACCAGGACCTGGCTGTAAAAACAACTCCAAAGCCAGCACTGCTCTACTGCAGTATCGCGACGATTGAGCTGAGAAAAATACAGCAATTAACCAGGGGCAGAATTTGGAACGCACACAAGATTATTTCTCACCTATGACTGGCCAGCAGTTCAACACACTTGAGATTCAGGCTCTTGCAGCGCTAGACACAAAAGGCAGCGACTGAGCAGGTGGTTCCTGTGTGGGAAGAGAACAGGAACTGCCCTGCACCACTCCAAACCTCTTCCAGCCTGCTTGGAATTCCTAAACAACCCATTACACCAAAATGGCAATAAATGGGAGGAGCTCGCGATCCCTCTGCTCAGGCACGCTTGAGAAGGGACAGCGAGTCCCCAGAAGTCATGGGCAGCGATTTTAGAAGGTGGAACTCCATGTCAGAGCAGGGACCATCTTTCCAGCAAGTTAAAAACGAGCCCCAGACTTCAGAAATTGATTGTATAATGAGGTTGGATAGGCTTTAAAAAAAAAACAAACAAAAAACAAAAAAACAAACCTCTTCCTCATCCATTCTGAAAATGGCGAGTTTACTTCTTACACGCTTATCAGGACTTGAAAGGCCGAGTGTCACGAGCATGAAAACAGTCAGTATTTCCATCTCAAATTTAATTAATGAACGATTACACTTAACTGTCTGGGTAAAACAGAAAACAATCTAAACAAACAGAAACAGAAGCAGATCTACGGTAAAGGAAGGCTTCCAGCACAACGGCTGAGGCAGCGAAAGGAGAAGACAACTTGCAACTGGTTACCTATTGTAACTTTCTCAAAAAGCATCTTAAAATAGATCCTTTATTTATGAGAAACCCACCATTAATAGAGACATGCAGGCAAAGGAAAAAACCAAGTCACGGTTTTGGCTTGGTGTGCTGTTCATGCTTTCAATAAAATCTCAGTTTGGGGGTAGATTTTTGTTCTTTTTTATTTGTTTGGGGTTTGTTTGTTGGGGTTTTGTTTTTTTAATTTTACTGCTTTGAAGTATTTTGTTAACAAATTTCCCAGAACCAAGTTAAAGTCTGTAGATCATCAACGAGGTTCAAAAAAAAACAAAAAAAACCCACCCCATTTTTAAACATTTGCGAACTTTGGTGACTAGCATGCACATTTCAGCAATAAAGATTGGAGCTTTGCTCTCTTTCAAACTTTTCATACAGTTTGAAAGTAGAGAAAAGCACCTCGTTACAAGCAGAGAAAGGCCAAAAGATGGTTTGCTAATAGCGCCAGCTAAAACAATCCAGCAGGAATCTTCCTTTGCTGAGCAGCAACTCTTCGCCAACCTCAACTTCCTACAGGCCTCGGCTGCCCCACGTCTAAATTTTAATCCTTTTGAATGATGTTAAGTTTTAAACTCGACTGGAAGACAGTATTTGGAAGGGCCTCTAAAAATGGGGAGGGAGGAAACGGTTACAGCCAGGCACGGTAGTTTTGTGCATCTTTATAGTTACGTCATTCCTCACAACTCCAATTTTCAGTTGGTTTTCCCCCTTTTTGGTTTAACTTTCGCTGTCGTAATTGTCTTCTGTTCTTAATCATACTCAAAGCAGTTTGAGTATGAAAATTAAATAGCACTAAGTACAGGTAACAGCGTACAAGGATAAAGTTGCAGAACACCAGCAACAAGAAAACAAAGGTTGCGTTTTCCTAACGCCAGCGAGAGGCAGGTCTGCAGAAGCGACCTCTATGAACAGAGGTAAATACAAGCCCACAACCGCATATACTATTGGCATCTGTGAAAGATCCTTGGCTTTGGCAGCGGGAGAATGACCTGGTTTTCCCCCTCTTTGTCCAAGAAAGGGGTTAGTGTGTGAGAGGGAGAGAGAAAGAGTATGTCTGCGAGACTGGCTGTCCAGTTATACTCTTGTTAACTGTCAGGCGAACAATGCGATTCAACAAATAGCCCAAATTCCAGTAACATGCTTCAGTTTTGCCACATGAAGCTTCAGCCTTGCAGTTGGCAGACAACTGGAAAACAGACTCTTTTTTTTTTTTTCCCCCCGCTTGTTTCCTCCACTGAATGTGCCCCCTTTCCATAAAAGGCTCTGAATTCTCATTTTAAGCGATGACCTTCAGTTACTTTTGGTTTTAAACGCTAACGGTATTCACATTCAAAATTAGGTAAATGCAAGTGCTGGAAAATAAGCTGTAGCCAAGAACAGACCAAAAAAAATTATTTTTTTTTAAGTCTGGGGGTGTAGGTTATTAAAACTTCTCAGAATACATAACTTTGTGACCCAAAGTGATCCCCCTCAAAACCAGGATCTTTAAAACTGTTTACAGGAAGCTTTGCTTAACACAGGAGAAAGCGTTACCACGGCCTGAATTCTCATTCTACCCCACGTCTGTGGTTCCATTGATCTACTCTGCGACAGGGCTTTTAAACATCTGAAGGATTGTCTTTTGCTTATTCTTAGGCAGTGAACAAATATCATTTGTATCACTGGTATTAACCACACAATTCAAAACTTTGCCTCCTTTGGTGGTGGGTGATTTCATTCGGACTCTTGTTGGGGACTGCCAGTTTTCATTGCAAGAACTTTTCCGAGTTTTGCGGTGATTTGTTTCAGCCTGTTTTTTTGGAACCTTTGATTCTTTTGCTGACTTAGAACTGCCCTTTCTTGCAGGAGAGTCTTTCACACACCGAGGCGGTTTGGTGCGAAGAAGGTACTCATCTGGAGAGCCCTTTTGCCGATTAAGTGTCCTTTCCTCCTTATCGATCTGTTTTTGTAGCTGCAGAGCCAAAAGCCTGTCCTGCTCCTCTTGCATACGCCTTTCATAGAACTCCTGCTCAAAGGCTTTCTGCATTTGCAAGTTAAAATCATTGATCTGCTCCCCTTGGTCCTCTAAGCTTTCCGGAAAAGTTCTTCTCCTCTTATCAAGCATGCACAAGTCAACCACCACGCCAGCCAGTGGCTCCAGCGACTTTCTTTTTGGAGTCTCCTTACTGTTCTGCAGCCTCTCTGGTGTCTCTTCAGCCGAGCATCTTGCCGACTTCGCGATATCACACGTTACGCTTTTGCCATCTGACACCACAGAATTTGTCGCTGACTGAACATGGGTGCAAGTTTCAGAAGAGACTTCACGGTTTATGCTTTCTACATGTGTTAAACTGCTGCTGTCGGACTCATTTCCATCATCTTTTTCTTTGGATTTGTGAAGGATTCTTCTAGAGCCTTTCCCTTCTGCAAGTCCATGAAACTCACCTGGAACTTCATCTCCTAGACAATTTGGTCCTGGTGGTTTTTCCTGCTTGAGAGCACTGGTTTCCCCTGAAGCTGAGGTGCTGAAATAGTTCATGCACGATTCCAAAAATGAATCCTTAGCACTGGAATCTTTACTCATGCCAATCTGCTGTGGAGACAGTGTTGGCATTTCCACTTGCTCATCTTGCCACGCAGAACTGCCACCTTCATTGCTATCCGCCCCCTGAAGAAAAGGGAGTAAAAAGGAAATAAGAAGAAATAAAAAGAAAATAATAATAAAAAGAAAAAAAGGAAATACAGTAAATTTATCAAAAGCCAGTGGGTACGGATAAAATGCAAGTCTCACTTCTCACAGCTGCACTCCTAGCTAATTGGGGATAACAACTTGGATTCTTCTCTTTTTTTTTTTTTTAAATATAAATAATTGTTTAAGAATAAAATATTTAAGACAACCCACAGAAGCTTAGCTAAAGGACCAAACCCACAACTGCAGCATTCTCTTCTTATCAATGACTCAAATCAGCTGTTCAGGGTATCAACTTGCTCATCTTCTTTTGAAGCCTAACAGGAAAGATCAGACAGACCAATCTATGGAATGAGGAAAATCAAGAGTGCAACCTCCTCCAGTGAGCTCCGGATCCCTCATTTTCCTTTTCCACACCGTTGGCTGCAGCCCAGAGCTCACTGAAGACACTCAGGTAAAACACTTGTAAGGTTATACAAGGTAACTATGGAATTAAGCTGCCGGTGTGCACCTGCAGACTGTCAAGCGTGGGTTTTTTGTCCCTTCCCAATTTGGGGAATCATGAATACTGAAGGTAGTTCAAGAAGGGCAAGATAAACTGCCTGGTGCTGATGTGCAAGGGGAAGACAGGATCAGCAATCCTATAGACGAGGGGAAAATAACCCAGAACTGCCGACACTGAGATTTATAATAAAATGATTCTAATTACCACAGAGCTGGAGTCACTCCTTCCTCTTTCCGTTGTTCTACCGATTGATCCCAGCGTATGATGAAGCTTTGGAGACAGATACCTTAAAGGAGAGAAAAAAAATATATATACCTTTCTAAACTTTTTTTTCTTCACTTGTCAGTCAAGTGCACTTGCACTGATCAAGATCTTCAGGTTCATTCTGACAAACAAAAACAAGAGAAGGGCAAGCGCTTCCCTTCTCCTCCATATTATCCCATGAGGAGATGTTGTAATGCTCAACAGTTTACTTTTGTCCCAGACGATCCAGGGAAGCTGGACTACAGGATTCCGAGGAAGCAAATGCAGCAGAGGGACACTATACTAAGAATCAGACCAATAATTAAAGAAAAGCATGAATTACTTACTTCTGAATGTCTCCAGAGTTGCTCGGTTTGTTCTTCATCTTGGACAGATTAGCTGGGGATGTTTCACATGAGAGGCTGCCTGCTGCAGAAGGACTGCTGAGCACGCATCCTTTGGAATCATCATTCTTGGATGAGGAGTAAAAATAGTGTCCGGTAAACCAAAACACAACACAAGTTGGAGAAAAACCACAGAACTACTTTGCTTCTGCTGCAGAATTAGTTACTTTTGCCCAAAGAATTCCAGAACTGCAAGTAATGGATAGTTATGGAATGAGAAATGCTACATGTTCTGTACGTTTTCCTGTACCCGGCATTAAGGGACAAGAGGTTTTGCTCAAATATGTGCAGTTTCGTCATGAGGACTATTATCAGGCAGCAAAAGCCAACCAACCAGAACCCCAAAACAAATCAACAAAATAAACAAAAAAAATCCCCAAACATAAGTTAATCTTTCATCGTACAATCCTTTTTTCTTCCAGTACAGGTTAGAGGTATCAATTTCTTCCAAAGAAGTATTTTTAAAACCATGGGTAAAGGAAGCGTCCAGAAGAAAACCAATGTTTTAAAACGTTTTACAATGAAAGCATCCAGCAGCTTTCAAGTTTATAATATACGTGTTTGGGGTATTTCACCCTCCCACTGGTTCTTCAAAAAATTAATAGTCAAGAATCTAAAGCACCGGTGGTTGACAACAGCTTCCAACTACAATGAAAGTCAATTTAAACTACTAAAAATTTTAACTGTTGCTCTGAAAAGTCCCAGTTGCCTGCCCTGCATCAACATTTTCTCCTGCTCCCCTTGATCCTAACTCACCAGACTGTTACTCAGCTGCCAGGCCAACTCTTCATCTTGCTTCAGCTGCTTCTCCATTTCCCTCCGCCTCTCTTCTAACAATTTGTGTTCCTCCTCCTCCTCTTCCGCTAGAAGCCGTTGAATGTATTCCTCGCTTGCCTTGTTCTCCTCTTGTTCATGTGCTCGCCTTTCTGCCTCCACCTAAAAAAGAGGGGTTTTAAATGCACCTGGTTACTACTGTAGGATGATTCACAGACACTCTGCACACTTCAAAGCCAGTATTTAACGGCACAACTCTCCAAAGACATAACAATCAAACTAATACCACGTGTAGAGCCTTCAATCTGCTAACAGCGCCCTCTCTTCTGGTTTCTGTAAGACCACACCATTACCCTTCCTAGCATGCAAGGTCAGATTCCTTTACTCACCTTCTGAAAACATTATTAACAAAAGCCAAGATCTCCAAATACACAGCTCTACAAAGAAACTCAAATTAAAATTCTTTATAAGGCTGGACGCCAGCTCGACCACAGCGTTTGCTTATGATCGTAATCCCAATATTAGCACAAGATGCCTAACAAACAGCGCCTCTCTTCCGAGTCCGGCTCTCTTCAAATGTGTCAAACCCCAAGCAGCAGACCAAGAATTTTCAACTGCCCCCTTTGTGGCAGGCAGCCACTCTTGGTAAATCAGTTATCAGCGATGCCACGAGGAGAGCAAAGTACTTCAAGAATGAATTAAGCTTTCTTAACTGAGTAATGGAATTTGGAAGTTTCCTTTAAGAAGAGTGTCGAGCTGTAATACTAGGCAAGCCGTGTTAAGTCCGAGTTTGCTCAAATCATGTCTTGTTGTCTTATGATTGGCACCAGACAGCATTACTTATTTCACTGGCACCACCTCCGTTAACCATCGACGCTGTTGCTGCCAATCAATCTTAGCCCACAGCTACCATAAAAGACAACCCCACAGTCCTGTGCTTCACGTAACACCCAGCCACGGGGCTGTCAGGGAAAGCAGCATTCTGATACCACTTCCAACTACAGTTCTTACTAGTACCGTGTCCGAATTGGAAGAAGAAGGACCCTTCAGATCCTTGACAAACATTAAGACGTTCTGAAAGTCTTCTGATTTTCAAACGAACACAGATAACAAAGGGAGTGAGCAAATAGTAAAGAAACCGCTGTATGTTCGTTACCCAAGTTCATCTAATTGTGGTATGTTACTTAGGGAGGGAGATCAAGAAGCCAAGTACAAGACCAGAGCCAAAACAATTCTAAATTTTTCTCCTTCCTAAAAACTAGTTTACATGCATCTGAGGACCTATAAAAGGCATTTTTGTCTTTGTGGGCGGACAGTGAAAGGGTGACACTGTAACCCTGAAAGAACTCTTCTGCACGGTTTTGGGAAATAGGAGGTTTTGGCTAAGGGAGAGCTGCCCATGTCTGTGTGCCTCTCCTAGCCTGCGAAGCACACCTGTGTGTGGGACGAGAAGACAGCACACCTCGCTCGACCCACCCAGAGGCTGAAGCAGGAAGCACAGGAAAACTCAAGAAACATCGCCCCACATCAAACACAAGGAAGTCTCTCCTCTTCCATAAAGGCTACACATTTAATTCGCCCCTCAGGAATGACCAGAGTGCTCTCGCAGCAATAATGCCCTTGGAGGTATCTTTCTTTTTCATTAAAAAACATTACAGCTGTCTGTGGAAACAATTAAAATAACTAGATATAAAGCACTTATATATTTAACTATATTTTCAGGCTTACCTTGCTAATCTCTGCTTCATACTCCTGCCTTAGTTCCCCAGGCTTGCTCAGCTGATGTTGCGGACGGGGGACACAGACTAAACGAGGGGAAGGAAAAAGCAGAAGTGAGGAACAAAGTGAGATAACGACAGTCTACAACAAAAGATTTTAACCAAAAAAAAAAAAAAAAAAATCACTTCCATACCCTGTCACAGGAATGATTTGACTTAAATCAAGTGCTATGGAAAAAAATCTCACGTCGTGTTACAAAGGAACAAAATAAAAAAGCACTGTGTTACAGAGTGGCAAGAACAGCCGGTGTTTTCCAAGCACTGTATATAAAGCAAATACGTATGCTGGCCATAACTTAGAGCTTTTGCTTTTTGCAACTAAAAAGACTTCACAATACTGCAAGTGGAATAACATGTCATAGAGCCAACCTGCCAATCAGCCTCCCCCAGCAGAGGTTACAACATAATAAAACCCCAAATCCTCCTCAGAGAGCTATTCAGATTTCACTTCCTCTTCTCCAACACCATAATTTTAGAGACTCAGAGACTCCGGCATAGACTGAAGCCCTGGAATTTCTAACCAAACTAGTTCACAGGCATCTAAGAGTTGAAAACATTTTAACCACTTCACCGACTTGATAGGCGAGCTCCCGACACGGCATTTTCTAGCAGCAGCACAGCCTGTCCGTGCGCAGTTTCTTATCTCACAACATCCAAAGTCCACCATCAGTAATTACTTTGTTAAAGCACGCGCATGCCAGGACAAGTGACATTGTACTTACTCTCCTCTTCCAAATCCTGTCCGTTAATCCTACGCTCACACTCCTTCGGGTAATTCTTCTGAATCTTTTCCCAGAGCTCCCAGTTTATAAGAGTATTTCTGCGGGCATTATACCGTGCCCAGGAAGAGACTCGACGCCGACAAAAAGGGCAACAAAGACTGGCCTTTTCAACGGTCAGCTGGAAACAGGAATTACAGAGGGTATGGTTGCATGGCAGCGTCACGGGCTCCACCAAGATCTCCATGCAAATTTGGCAGAGGCAGTCAGACAAGGAAAGTGGAGCTTCCGACTTCTTCGACATGCTGACTCAAAGTACAGGGGCAAGACTAGTACAACATCAGCACCTGGAAGCAAAAAGAAACAGGTATTTTACTTCCCGTGAGGAATACAAAACAAAACAGAAAGCGCTCAGTTTTACAGCTACTTTATGAAAACCGTCTGGATTTAAGGAGCCTGCTTTTGCTCACGATCCGAGAGATTCTCGGCTTTCAGAGGAAAACGAAGGTCTTTGCAGAAGTCATGGCGAAACTGTAGCAGTTTTTCCTAGTGCCGTTTCCGGTGAGCTGTAACAGGTGCTTTGGGGATAGCAAGGAGGTGGGAAGGAGAGGGGGGAAAGGCGGTGAGGGTTCCTCCAACATTCTCTCCCTGAGGGATAACCTATGCTCAGGTTTGGTGGATGTGTTGCCATGGTTACCTTAACCTTCCCTCCAGTCCATTCAGTGCAAGTCCATTCAGTCTTAACCTTGCATTTGGTCAATTTTTCAGTATACACGTCCTTCAAAAGCCGCTTCTGGTACAGACTTGGTTCCAGCCTGTTCCAAAGGCGAAATACCATATCCCTACGCATCAGAGGCTCTTCCTCGTTCATTCACTTGCTTCAGCTGGGGCTAAAAAGCCAAAATACTTCTTGTTAACGTGAGCAAAGAACTAATCAACGCGTCCAACACTTCAGCATCTTCTTGTGCCGCTTAAAATGGCGGGGGTGGTCCAGCCGCTCTATCACCAACCCTCCTCACAGGGCCGGTGATAGAAATCACTTGGCCCAGAAATACTGCGGAACAGAAAATAAAAATAAAAGACTGCGTACGGCAAAAAGGGTAAGTTAGGGGAATTTAGGAGAGCTCTTACAAACTTGCTAACAGCCAGGTTCCGAGAGATGGGTGCAGAAAAAGGCTGCAATTTCAGTCACGACATGGAGACAGAGAGACTCTAAGTTGGGTTTTATTGTTTCTGCTCTCCGTTGGACAAAACAAAACCTTCAACATATATATATATATTTAAANAGCAGCGGGGGCGCTGGATCCCGGCGGCAGGCAGGGCCGCGGCCTCCCGCAATGGCCGCCGCTGTGGCGCTGCCTGCCCGCCCGCCCCGCCTCTCGCTCCTCCTCCTCCTCCTCCTCCTCCGGGCCGGGCCCGCCGCGGGACGCGGGGCGGGCGGGAACAGGCCGCGCCTGAGCCCGCCGCCTCAGCAGGGCCGCGGTGGGGCGGGCCTGGCCGCCAAACGGTATTTGGGCCGGAAATAGTTACCGGCGGGCCCAGCCGAAAGAGTCTCTTTCCCCGGGAGGGCTTTTGGAAAAGCGGGAGCTGCTCCCGAAAGTCTCGGCAGGAAGAGTGTAAATATGTGCCTTAATGAAGCCTGGCCCAGGCGCTAAAAGCGGGAATCTTCTGGGCTTGCTCCGTCAGAGGAAGGAATCCCGGCGTTGCTAAAGCCTGGTCGGGAAACAGCCAACGGTGCCGCCTCCTCAGCCGGGGGGAGGGTTCGGTCCTGGAGTCTGTCGAGGGTGAATCCAAGAGACAGCTGTCAGTCAGGGAACGAAAAACCCACCGGCACAAATCATAGAATCACAGAATCACTTTGTTTGGAAGAGACCTTCAAGATCATCGAGTCCAACCAGAAACCTACACTGCCAAAACCACCCCTAACCCATGTCCCTCAGCACCACGTCTGCCCGGCTTTTAAATACCTCCAGGGACAGCGATTCCACCTCCTCCCTGGGCAGCCTGTTCCAATGCTTGAGAACCCTTTCGGTAAAGAAGTTCTTCCTAATATCCAACCTAAACCTCCCCTGGCACAACTTGAGGCCATTTCCTCTTGTCCTATCACTTGTTCCTTGGGAGAAGAGATTGACCCCCCCTGGCTATAACCTCCTTTCAGGGAGTTGTAGAGAGTGATAAGGTCCCCCCCCAACCTTCTCTTCTCCAGGCGGAACAATCCCAACTCCCTCAGCCGCTCCTCATAAGACTTGTTCTCCAGACCCGCTAAGCAGCCCCTCCTTTACTGCAGCGCTAGGGAAACCAGAATGTTGAAGATCAGCTTAAGTCTTCCTGAATCGTACTATACTTTGTGTGTGTTTGTGAAGCAGATAGCGGCAGGAAGGGTTGTGTTTGGTCATGAAACGGCTATAGGAACAGTTGTGTTTTTTCATGAACCACCTATAGGAACAGTTGTGTTTTTTTGTAAAACAGCTATAAGAACAGTTGTGTTTGGTCATGAAACAGCTACAGGAACAGTTGTGGGTTTTTTGAGCAACAGCTACAGGAACAGTTGTGTGTGTTTGTGAAACAGCTATAGAACAGTTGTGTTTGCTCGTGAAAGCTACAGGAACAGTTGTGGTTGTGCAACAGCTACAGGAACAGTTGTGTTTTTTTGTGAAACAGCTATAGGAAGAGTTGTGTTTGCTCATGAAACAGCTATAGGAACGATTGTGTTTTTTCATGAAACAGCTACAGGACCAGTTGTGTTTTTTCGTGCAACAGCTACAGGAACAGTTGTGTTTTTTTGTGAAACAGCTATAGGAAGAGTTGTGTTTGCTCATGAAACAGCTACAGGAACAGTTGTGTTTGTGAAACAGCTACAGGAACAGTTATGTTTTTTTGTGAAACACCTATAGGAACAGTTGTGTTTTTTTTGTGAAACAGCTACAGGAACACTTGTGTTTCCGTGTAAAACAGCCATAGGAACAGTTGTGTTTCCTTGTGAAACAGCTATAGGAACAGTTCTATTTGCTTGTGAAACAGCCATAGGAACGGTTGCATTTCCTTGTGAAACAGCTATAGGAACGGTTGTGTTTCCTTGTGAAACAGCTCCAGGAACAGTTAACCAGAGGAACCTAAGGGATACAGAATTGCTCTATATTTTATATTAAGAACCCCCGGAAATTGTTACGGACACTAGTTACGCTGCTTAGAAACCCCTTACCCTTCCCATCTTGATTTGAAATATTAAGGATAAAATTGACCAATGATCATTTTAGAATGAGATTATTAATGAGGTTACGTCATTAAGGACCAATGGCTGTAAAGGTTAAATTAAGAAACATTGTGATTATGGCTGGGTGAAAGTGTATAAAAACTGATGAAATGGGACGCTGAAGCAGATGCGCTTTGGTGGGGCTAACCCCCTGTGCCCCCAGCGCTGCAATAAAGAAGCGCCTGCTGATCGGCGTGGTGTCGGTGGGTTTTTCCTTCCCCGGCTAACAGAACTACAGCAAGTATTGTTATCAGTCTAGAAAAGAAACACCCTGGAGCAGATGGGCATTGAAAATGCTGCTAATCTACACGTTTAGCCCACTTGGCCGAAAAGTGAAACTTCGGAGCGTCCCAGGCTGAGCTGCCTTCGTTAGAATACTAAAAATCACACCCGTAGGTCAAGATGACCCTGGCCCAGGTAAAGCCCGTTCCCCTGAGCATGCGTGACAGCTACAATGCAACTGTGTAAATCGTATGTAAATTACTGACCGATCAAATATGGATAGGAGGTACTAATACAATAAGGATATTGTAAAATGTGTATCTAAACTGCAGGGAGAGTCCTGTTTGCTGTGGGGAACCACCGAGCACCCAGCCTTGTGCAACTCTGAAATAAATCACCGCTGTCTCGTCCTGGCCTGCGGGACTGGCCACAGGTAACGAAGCCGGTATTTCCGGGCAATAGTGTTAATGAGTCGGGGGGGGGGGGGTTTCCCATTCACTTACTGTGGGNGGGGGGGGGGGGGGTGTTTCCCATTCACTTACTGTGGGACAGAGTTACACAAACAGGCTCGGTGTCCGTGGGATCTTGGAAGCGGCGTGTCTGGTTTTAAACCACACAAATATTTCGTAGACCGTGTGGTTGGTTTTGTCTTCTAAAGAAACGCCTGGCAACGGAACCGTGTCTTTTCCTCATGTTGCCCATTTCTGCACTAATAGCACCCCTGACTGGGGAAGGTAAATGGGCGAGTGCGGGTTGTACGGCCTGGCGTGGGAGTGCACCCACGGCCACGCCAGTGTCACCTGTGGGACAAGGACAGACCCGTCCCCCCTCCTTTGTGCTCACCTCTCCCCTGGTGCCCACCTCCACGGGGCATCCTGGCTCGGCTCCTTCTCCAGCATCTCGGCCTGCAGCTCGAACTTCCGCGCCAGTTTCTGCAAGCTGGAGTCCAAAGCTGTGAACTGAGCCTCCAAGGTCTGCAGCTTGGTTTCTACCCTGAGGGATGGAGAACAAGGACGTTTCATAAGGACTTGGGCACCCAGCAGTGCCGTGACACTGGGTGACGCTTAGGTTGCACTGTCACCAGCTCCAAACGCCATTCTGAGGCCGCTCCCAAGCTGCATGAGAACAGACACCACTAGAAATTAAGTTGTTTGATATGGACTAGATCTTTTTTTGGCCCTCCACTGCAGCAGTCTTACAGCTTGGAGCTACAGATGCAGGATTTGTATTTCGATACGTCTGTTGGTCTCAACCATTTGCCATGTTAGTGGCGCCTTTTTTTTCTCTTAATACATTTTCAGGTGATTTTTTTGTGTTTTTATGTGTAGCATCATGATCTTTTGAACCATTTTCAGTTATCTTGAGCAGAACTTGTCTTTCTTCCTCAGATTAAAACCAATGCAAATAATAAAGAAGACACTCGTGGTGTTTCTCTTCTCCCATCTGCTCATCCTGCTCCGGCTTCCACTTTTCTAGGACTGTCCCGCCACAGAACAACTGTGTGATAAGAAGACCTTGGTGAAACAACAATAAGAAAACTGCTTCGTAGCGGGTATTTATTAGCTGCTTTTTCATTACTTAGTATCTGTTGCATTCCTCCTTATTTAGAAAAAAAATAACAACAACAAAAAAAAAGGTGCATTTTTGTACTCTCTCAAATCCTAAAGATGAATTTTTGAGTTTGAGCTACTCCACTCCATTTTGCTTAAGAAAACTGCCTGGTTTAAAAGAGCGTGACTGTGTTTAGGGACAAAGTATGAGGAATGCAAGTATTTCTGCTTTGTAGCCGTTTGCTGCTCTTTACTGGAGGGGGAGGGTGTGCTGGGCTTCTGTCCTTCCAGGGGTGGGTTTCCTAAAGAAGCTGTTCTTTAAGTTTGCCTCCGTTAGCTGATTTATGTCGAGGTGTGTTCCTGAGAATCCTGAGGAACTCAAAACTATCAATGTATAAATCATTCAAAGTTCCTTCCTAGATACTGAAGAAATACCTCGGTATTTACTAGCAATTTACAAGCAGAACTTCAGCTACTCCTTAAAGACTTTTGTGGTTTTTTTCTTTGACTGTTACTGGCAGAACTTCACACCGGATCAGTTAAACAAAACCTGTGCCATTGCTGAGTTTTATTACGGGCAAGACCCTACATTTTTTTTTCTTTAGCCTCTCCTTCTTCATCCCCAGTTTGCTCCACTGCTTCTGTTACTATTATTATTGTGTTGTTCTAATGGTCAGGGAACTGGATCCTGAATTGCGACCTTCCTGTGTTAAATGCTGTATTAAGGTCTTTACCTTGTTTGTCGTGGTCTTATTTCATTTATCCTTGGCTGAACTTTTTTATAAGGGCAAAATACACAGTAGCTTTCAGGTGATGACATTAAAAATAATTAATAAATAATTTTAAAAAAACAAATGCAACCCCCTCCCAACCAAACAGTGGTTAACTTTAGGTTGTATAAACAGCAGATTAAATAATTTACTGATACTTTTCCCTTCTTTCGTGCATATTCCGAGGTGTTTTACAGAACTGTTTTTAGAGGAGGACCACTGCTTCACTAACAGTAGCTCCCCCCTCTCCCTGCCTTCCTCTTCTCCTGCTTTGGGTACTCTCTGCAGTGGACCTGAAAATAAAAAGGCATCAACAGTGGCATATTTTAAGTCTCCCTGACCTTAATTCATCATCTGTCTGGCAGCTTGTGCAGTTCCTTGTCTTAACGATGTTCTGTTGTTTCCTGAGGCCAGGAGACCTCCTTGGTGATCTTGTGAAAGCTGCCGGCATCCCGCTCCTGCTTTGCTAGGACTTCTCTTGCTTCGGCAAGATTTTTTATTTCTCAGAGCCTCCCGTTTCCTGCTGGCTCACAGCAGCAGCAATTTTGGAACTGGGCATAGTTCTTACTGGCTGTTGGATTTCAACTGACGATTGTCCCTCATGTTGCGCATGTACTAACTTTTGGCTGGGGGGGGGCGGTTCACCCTTTGAAATGTATTTACGTGCACATGCTCGCCCTGAGAATTTTAGGAGTAAACCAGAACTTTAATTGGAAAAACGGAGCTTGTGTGATGCAGAAATGCAGATAGTTCAGAAGAACTGGGAGAGCTGATACATCGTAATGGGATCGAGTCTGTCGGTGCAGAGGGCGCAAAGGGTGCAAGCTGAGGTGAGGTGGGTCGGCATTTGCTGTGAATAAGTGTCAGATCCACTTCGTACCTATGGAGCTGCACAAGCAGAGAGCGACCACCTCGTCGGGGAGTACAATGTGGTAGCAAAAGTTTTAGGAATAACCCCGTGCAAGTACTCTTTGAGAGAGAGGAGGCGGAATCATCAGGGAATTAGTATGTTCTTGGGGCTTTGCTGGCAGGATGAGTGCTGTCCTGCGGGAGAGACCTGCCTGTGAATTGCTCCCTCACTGCAGCTTGTTATCTGGGTAAATAAGCTTCCCAACGGCCCATTTTTGTGAGCTTTTTCCTCTACAAATAATAGTGAAGTTATCAAAGATCTCATCGTTAACGCCGCTGGCAGCGCTGTAGTTGTTTTTCAGCAGGCTTCAGTCCCGCGCGTCAACATTTGACCAGTTTTGTCTTTTCAGCACGTTTTTGATTAAGGAGGAAATTGCCTGCCTGGAAATTACACTTGTGGATTTTTAACTGTGGCAAACATTCCAGCGTTTGCTGATTTTTGGTTCTAAAAATGTCTGTTTGGTTACACCAGGGTACAACTGGTCTCCATAATTAACCTTCTACAGCTTTTTGTAAATTCTGATAGAATCAGCGCTGCTGTCTCTTCAGCAAAATTCTGAATTCCCAAAACAAGGAAGAATGGATTGTATCTCCTGCTGTCACGTCAGTCACAACCTCTAAGCACTTTCTCCTTTAATATAAGTGAAGTTACCGCTGAGTCTAGTGTACGTACAAACCACATCCCCGTTCTTTACCAGAAAGCTTTTAAAGTTCTTCTCCTTGTTAGCGTACAAAACGGACTTGCGAGATTTGCAGTAAGAGATCCAGCACTTCCACTTTTCCAAAAGCGCGGTTGTACGTGTAACCTTATTTCCGCTCTTCAGGCACTTACAGAAAATGACATTTTTCATTACTTTAGAGCTTCCGCATTGGTTTGGTTTTCCAGGCCAATGCAGAGCCCCACACTTCACGCTCATTTCTTCCTCTACACTCATTTCAGGTGGACGCACACTTCTTCAATCAGTTTTTCACAGACTTAATTTTCCCTTTTTCTTTCAAGAGTGCTCCCCGTGTTTCTGTTTCTCTGGTCAGGTCTCTAGCATCTTTTTTTGCAGTTGCTGTGGTGTGAAATCAGGAGTCACAAAAGCCGCTGGTGAACAACGTTAGTATCTTGACCAGAGGGGACGTTTCTTACCAAGACTGTCAGCTGGCGTTAGCCTGTAATCATTAATTTTATGAACACAAGTGCTGCATTTCATCAGTTGGGATACTCCTGATAGCCAGCGATCATTTTTACTACAGCTAAACCAGAGTTACACCTAAGTTGGCTCGAAATTTTCTTGCTTGATACCACTTGCACAGTACCTTTAGAGGTAGTATACGAAAATCCCTATGTGAAAACCCACTGAGAGGGAGCACTGTCTCACCCGTCTCAGAACTGTGGAGAATTTCCAACCCTTTTTCATCTCTTCTTCCTGAAGAGCCACCCACGCTCATGGCTTACCCTGGATGTCCACCCAGCTGGTAAGAGACGCCACCTACCAGCGAGCGTGCTGTCGCGCTGCAGCTGAGCCCGTGGGCCGCTGCCAGCCAGGGCAGCTCAGGCCAGATTATTTTACACGAAGCCAACGAACCTGTCGGTCAAGCTTTCCTCTTCCGATGAGGCCAGGCTTTGAAAATGGACGGTGAATCAGCCTCACCTATGTCCCAATTCCTCAGCGACAGGGATTTTCGTTCGTTAAACTTAGAAGAAAGGCCCGTTCTCGGGGGGGTGGGGTGGGTGGGTACGATAACCACTTTCTTCCTATCTTTGAACCCTCCGGACTCTGAGGCATTTCCCCAAACTCAGAAGGTTCGCTCCAAATCTCCTGTTTGCGACAGGACCCAGAGCAGCGTGCGAAGCCACGTTTCTCACCCGTCAGCACCCGCCCCACACTTCACGCAGCGACGGGCCTTTGCCAAATTGTGCCAATCCTGCAGCAAACCCGCCAGGTTTGCAGGCTGCGCCGCGCGGTGCCACCCCTGGCTATGTCCCCCTGCCCTCCCCAGCCAGCGACAGAGAAACTCACAAACCACTCCCTCCCCGCGCGCGCATGGTGTGTATTTTCATCCTCTCCATTACCCGGGAAAATTTCCAAGCTTCGTTGCGCTAACGGAGCCGCTCTCCCTGCCCCAGCCCCCTACGCCCTTGCCCTTCCCTGGCCCTTCGCACAGCGCGAGCACAACCCGTCAGTGACCTGTTGCACGTCTCGTTCAGGGAGCGCAGAGAGATGCTGGCTTTAGCCATCTTCCTGGAGAACGCCAAGAGAAGAAACGCCGGAGAGGGCTTGATCTCCCTCCTGGAGCAGGCAGCAACAGCAGGGACAGGGGATCCGACTCCTGCTGGAGGGTTGTTTGTACCGAGGCTTTTTATAGACTGGATAGCCAAATATAGGTCAGAGATGCACAGACACGTGCTCGTGAACATATCGCGTGCTGAACGACGCAGCCGGACCGCTTCCTCTGACCCACCGATCCCGTCTGTCTTCACGCACGGCGTTAATTTGGAGCTGACGCAAAAGGGGCTACCTACACCGTTCTGCTGGGTTTTTTGTTTTTTTGGTTTTGCCATGTTTTGGCTTCGTTTTGCCATCACGCCCACCAGTTCATGTCTTGGGCCAAAGTCTCCTGCTGTGAAAGGCTGTAGAAGCAGATTGCGGTTTTACCTCTCTTTTTCCTGCTTAAAAGGTATGACGGTGAAATCTGATTTGGAAGAGAACAAGTTCTATTTGGTTGCAGGGAGCTGCTTTGAGGATGAAGGCGAGCTAAACCAAGACAGTTGGAATCTCTTCCATAAAGGATGGGACAGCTGGCAAAACCGGAGAAGGATTTTCAGGTATGCAAAAAAAAAAAAAAAAAAAAAAAGAGCTGGAAATTTTTCCATCAAAAAGGAAAAAAAAAAAAAAAGGCAGATAGATAATGTGTGGCTGGTAACGGGCACAGCTAGCGAAGCCAGACAGCACAAACCCCCCCCTACAGTGAAGCAGGTCTTCAGCCAGCACCAAGCATTTGGTTTTGTGAAAAGTTAAAGAAAGCCTGTGAAAAAAACCCTTTTTTTTGTTTTTTAATTTTAATTACTTGCCCAATCTACATCCAGCATGAATTGAACACGTCAAGAGCTGCAGCATTCCCAATTAGTCACATTCTCCCCACCTTCAACTTGCAAATTAAGAGATGTTGCTAGCAAGCCGAGTTCTGCTCGTTGCGTTTCCAAAGCTTTGGGGAGACAGTAGTGGGAATATTTGGGTAAGGAGAAACCATGCCTTTGGCCCTTCGTATTTCCCCTGCAGTGGGGCTTACGACACCCTTCTCGACACAACTTGGTGTAAGTTTGGCAATATTAGAGTCAGTAGAAGCACAACGGAGCAGCGAGAGAGAAAACATTTATTAAGACAAGTTTTTCCCTGGGATAAACAACTAAATGCGTAAGAGAGTCGACCCATTAAACAGATGTTAACATTGTCCCCGGCTCCTTCCTTTACTGCAGTGTGGGAAAATCCAATTGACAATAACAGTTAAACTAATTTGATTACTCGTTAGCTGATGCTTTAGCAGTCTTGTATGCAGCTGCTGACAAACTAATTAAAAAATATGTTTCCAGTATGGCCAATTTAAGCTAGCTGTGCCACAGTTTAATGGGCAGAGTAACGTAAAGTACTGCAATAGCTGGAAATGCAAGGAGCTCAGCATCCCCATTCGGCATTGTGGGTGTCCCCGTTAGCACGAATATCTTCCTCCAACTTTAATTATGTCTGCTTAGCCACGAACTAATATTACCCCTAAATATATCGAAACCCGTTTCACTGAAATTCAAGAAGCAAACTGCCAACCGTGCGAGAAACAGCGGCAGCGAATACCAACAGCCGCTGAAAAACACAGCGCCAGGCCAGTTACGTCAGGAGCATTGTGTGAGTGCGCAGCAAATCCCTTCCTCTTCCGACGGGCGCAGCCAGTTTCACGGCTCAGTTTGCTGTCGGTGGATGTAACCGGACTCATTTCAAATGCTTCCAAGAAGTGGTTTTTCCCCCCATGAATTTCTTTAGACGCCTCAGCGTTTAAGGTTCTGGCAAGGGATACACGGATACGGAACTGCTCTGATCCGCAACTAACACTCTCTTGGAGCCTTTGATCTCTGCGCACGAGATCCAGTTCACCTTCTCTCCGTGCTCAATGGTTAGCTTTGGGAAAACCCCAGCGTGTTCATTTGAAGCCACTTTGTTGAGCTTCCCATTTTTTCTGGTGGAAGCAGGCGCCTGGGCCTTCCTTCTCTGCAGAGATTTTGCTGGACTTTTCTGCTGCTTTCCAACGTCACTGCTGACATCCCAGAGCAAGACTTTCCCGTCATTTCCTCCAGTCAACAACCAGTACGCTTCTGGCACAAAGAGGACCTGCGAGACTCCCAAGCTGTGACCCTGAAACTCCAGCTCCCGTTCAAACTTGACACCGGTGACTCTGAATATTCTGACTTTACCGTCTTGAGCTCCGCAGCCAAAGATGTTGCCACAGGATGCGACCGACAGGGAATGTGCAAGCGGTGGGTTGAAGAACTGGCCAGCTGACTGTGGACTGTCTTCCTCCGTTTCACACTCCTGCAGGTTTGTGGTCCACAAGGGCCGAGCTTTCTGCAGGTTCCACAGCATCACCTTGGAAAAAAAAAGTATGAATCAATAACTTGTTTTCTGTAAAATCCGAAATTTCACTAACAGTAAAAAAAAACCAACCCCAACCACGCTTCTTGCTCTGGCAGAGCCAAGCCTACGCAGGAGCGCAAGAGCTGCAGGATGTGTTGTGAGGGGTGGGCGAAGTTCACCTGATAAATACAGCAAATCGTTATGACGCGCATTCCAAACTCTGCCCCACGCAGCGGAGTCACTGACTCAGACCTTTAGACCATGAAATGGATGAAAAAGCTGTTCTAAATGCTTTTTGCATTCATCTCAACGGGAGTAACGATGATACGCTGCGCATAAATTATTTAGAAGGAGGGATGGGGAAAGGCTAGCAGTAAATAAAGATCGTTATCATTCTGAATTTTAGTTCTGGCTCTGTTATGCACTTGTCCTAAAATAATCACTTCCACGAACGTGTTTGAAAAATGGAAGAACAAAAGGCAAACAGCAGTTCAGGCCCTCAGGCATATGTAATTTTTTATTTTTATGTCCAGTGAGTAGATCTGGTTTGTGCTATTTCCACATCGAGGTAGGCTGTGCTTGTCTTGAAGAGACGGCGGGGAGGTTGTGCTTTTTCAGACTCGCTTTTAAAATGCCACCCCCGCCTCCCAGCCCCTCGCGAAGCAATTGCTGTGCCCTCAAATGGATCCCGTGTCTCTCGTACAGCAGTTTGAGCACTATAGATTTATACCGCGCCAGTTCAAAATGATTCTCTCAGGACTTTTGCGGGATCTGAATTGATGATGGATATTTTCAAGGCCAACCGATACCACAAGCACAAGTTGGTCTAATGCAGTGCTGTTTGCTTTTTCAATCAAAGCTTTGATTTATTATTAATAAAATTATTCCTCTACTAGCAAGCACCAGTGGAAAGCACAGCAGTCTTTCATTTTGGGCCACAAAAGAGTTGTCGCACTGTCTCTGTGTTTCTGGAATCCAAATCCCACTACGACACCCAAAATATGTTTTCCTGTGACTTTTCTGTTTTAGCGACTGCTTTTGCTGCTGCATTAAAACTACGCTGCTAAAAGTAAGGGAAAAAGTAAAAGTAAAGCAAAAGGGAAAACTTTCCAGTACGACTGTGTGGAGCAGAGTAAATCAGAGAGAAACGCTCTTTTCACTGCACAAAACCACACTAACGAATTTCTACTGTTTTGCGACACTGACTTGCACTTCAAATCAACTTGCCAAGCTACAGTAAACCATACTACAAGGAAAAAGTCACAAAAGAACCACCATTTCCCTTGCACAGAAGTGGTATATAAATGGTTACAATTCCGATAAAAAAGGTTTCCGGCCACAGGTTTGTGAATCTGCATTTTAGGGACCTGAAATGAAGCCAGCAGTCTGAGGTGCCCAGCATTTACTACTCCCTGACTAACACTGTGCTCCATCTGCAAAGACATTTCTCATGGTACTTCATTTAAAATCCTACATCCATCTTTTAGTCAACCTATGAATAGATAAATAAAAAGAATTTGTGAAATTTCTGAAAATTTGGCAAAGTCTAAACCTGGCAGGCTTCCATCAATCAGCCCCTATTTGGATATATAGGCTTACTGAATTTATATGATCCACGACTTTAATACGGAAAAATACCACTTGTACTAAAAATCAGCGTGTATTTGTTCTCAGTGGGTGGCAGATGCACTTCGGTTTTGAGAACAGAGCGAAACTGCTCAACGCTGTCAGAGCAAACTTCACCCCGATACCGCTAGAACCACGGAAACCTTTGTAGAAGTGACAGTTTTCATCTGGTGCTAAACGAGGAACGCGGTCAGATCTCAACCACTGAAATTACTGAAAATGCTCTGTTCTGGATGGCCAACTTTGGCAATGTAAGTCAAGACTCCATTAACTCCTAGCATGGTTTTTCTCAGGATGCTTCCGCAAGTCGCGCACAAAGGACAACGCTTCCTCTTGATGAGGCCAGAGAAGCATAAAAGGCAAAGAACACTCAATGCTTCAGAGAGGTTAATCAGAACAAAGGATAAATTTCTAAAAATGACTCGTCCTCGCAGCTGTACATACCACTTGGATAGATATTTCTCTACCTGGTGTAAAGTATTCTTGCTAGCACCCTGTCCGCTTCAAGCATTTTGTGTTTTGCTATCATCTTCATTTCGTCTGCAGCTGTAACTAGGGACAACTGCCGGGTTTGGGTCCAAGGGACCCAAATGTGGGCAGAGCACGCTTTGCACCATCTTCTCATTTCCCCCCACTTCTATAATGTAGCTATTAATGAACGTAAAAACAGGGAGAGGAACTGCTGAGTAGAAAATGGCACAAACGGCCCCAACACTGTTAAGCCTCCCCACCAAAACTACTTCAAGCTTCCCCACCAAAACTACTTTTCAAGCTTCCCCACCAAAACTACTTCAAGCTTCCCCACCAAAACTACTTCAAATTCAGGAGTTTTCCGGCAACTGCAGGCTGTCCACCTGCAGCCTTAGTGAAAGTCTGTTGGTGCCTCGCTACACAGCTGGGTAGTTACTGTTTCACTTCTCTAATAACCATCTACTCCTATGCAAATCACCTGCATGTCCAGTCCGCAGGAAACAAGGCTTTGAGGCCTCTGAGGTCGGAAGACAACAGAGGAGCAGATGTTTGAGTGTCTCAAGGACCGGCTGACTTTCTTGTTTTCCAAGTCTATAATCTTTATTGCCCCCGAGTCATCCGCCGCAGCCAAGAAACTCTCGGTGTCGTTCAGTGAGAGGCAGTTGATCTCCTCCTCATTCACGTGGAAGCGTTCAACGGGCTCCTTGAGGGACCGGACGTCCAGCAAACTGACGGTTTCTCCATGGGAGGCGTACAGCCTGGTGGGACAGCGGGGAGAGAACACCACGGAGGTCACATCCTCTGCCTTTGGGAGCCGGAGCTGTCCTGCCGGAACGCCTCCCCCGTCCCAGAGTGTGAGCTCGCCTCTCTCCGCGCCCGAAGCCACCAGCCCTTCCGTGTTTCCATTCAGGCACAGTATAGAGGATGAATGCCCTCCAGTCCATTTGACTGCCATGCTTCAGGGACACCTCTGAAACAAAAAAAACCCGCAAAAGCCAGAATTGAGCTGATGTCAGTCTCATTACAGCAGAAATATATTTTAATAAGCAGAAAGCTTATCTAAGCAACAAGATCACCACGCTAAGTGCAATGCAAACTACTTGAAGCTCAACAGGCACCTCTACAGATACCCAAATGAAGCTTTGGCTCCAACAGCAGCAACATCAGCCACAGATGTTGGAACGTTCCACGGATGTGGAACGGCAGCGGTGCCGGCACGTGTGCCTGTGCAATACACGGAGCAGGTCCACTGCTCCAAGGGGGCTGCCTAGGTGGAAGCTGCTTTCTGGGCGCGTAAGGACACAGCACGCCTGACAGAAAAGGGCACGGTTCTGCACGGGACGTGCTGGAAAGGAGCAAGGGGAAGACAGCAAACTGGTCATTTTCTCCCGACTGGTAAACACTAAAGCATGTTTGCATAAAATGGTGAACAATATGTTATGGTTTGAGAAACTTGCCACAATTTATTGTCTTTTCGACAATTATTCTATCACCCGATGGCCCCTCCCCACCCAGGAAGGGGAACTGGGGAAAACCAAGGAAACCCCAGGGTTGCAATATAAATATAGTTCACAGGATAAGACTAAATAATTAACATTAGTAATATTAAAGAACCAGCATTGATCCTGATACCAATATAAAATATGTAAGGATTATGCTCAGCCCATTCTACCCGTAGGAAGCCGTGCACTCCCAACAATGGACAGCAAATGTGGGACACTGCAAGCGCTACGGCTTCGGGAGGAAGGGAAGGGCTCAGGGATCCGGCACCGGGATGAGAAGTTCTCTGGCTCACCGCCATCAAGGGAGAGAGAGGACACCTCAGCAAACTTTCTAATTTCCATGGAATGTGCTGTTCATGGTATGAAATAACCCTGTTGGCAGCTTGGGGCAAGTGCCCGGGTCTTGCTCCTCCTCATCCCTGCACCTGGTGAGCTCAAAAACACCGAGACCTTGAAACTTGCACACCATGGCTGGCTGTAAAGTCAGTATTTTCCCAAATTCAGCCACTAGAGTCTTCTAAAAGTACAGTTTTTTCCCAAATTCAGCCACTAGAGTCTTCTAAAAGTACAGTTTTCCTGAGCATTAGGAGCAAAATTAGTCCTGTGTCGCTCAAACCAGGACACACCGGCATCTTTTTAAAAAAGCACGACCAGTTTAAGGCAGTTTAGGTGGCTGCCAGGTTCTCTCTCCGCAGGTCGAAGGGGGCCTCGGAGCAGCTCAGAGCACACACATCCCGCCTGCTGCATTCCCGGCCCTTTCCCTGGCGCCGAGTCGGAAGAAAGGGAAGCGAAGGGGGGAAAAAACCCCAGCGAGGCAGAAGCGGGCGCTCCATGAGCCCGGGGGGCTGCGGGGCAACACCAGCCACGCGGGAGCTGTGGCCTCAGCAACCGGGACGCTGCCTTAAGCCTACGGTTTTACGGCATTACCGGGCAATAACGGGTTGCTTTTAGTTGGGTTTTTTTTTTTTTTCGGGGCGGGATTTACCACGGTGGGTTTTTTTGGGGTTTTTTTTTGGCGTGCCATTTTTGTCCAGCCTGGCGGAAAGCGCAGCCTGAATTCACTCCGTCCACCCGGCAAATTCCCGTCCCGACGACTCAATAAAAATGCCAGAAAGCCAAGAAATGACAGAAAGCGGCCGAGACCTTACCCGCCACCGGGGCCGCCGACTCCCGCCCTCCTTCCCTCAGGGAAGCGGGGTCACCTCTTCCCGGCCGCCCCCTGCCCCTCTCTCCCCGCCAGGCCCGGCCTTGGGGAAGCCAGCGGCTCGGGGAGGCCGCACCGGNCGGGGGGGGGGGGGGGCCGCACCAAGGCGGGGCAGCCCTGCGGCCCGCGGGGGAGCAGCGGCCCCGCACCGGCGGGGGGTGCCTAGGTGCGTGAAGAGCCGATCGCGCCGCCGCCTCGCCCGGCCTCACCTCAGCGCCGCCGGCCGCTCCCCCGCGCATGCGCCGCCGGGCGG
>VZSF01007655.1:345024-372067 GCA_013398295.1 Chionis minor | reverse complement strand
CACCCTCCCGATGTCCCTTGGGGACAACCCACCCTGCCATGCAGTGCAGCAGCTTCCCCCCAGCCCTTCGGGGACACCCCGCAGACACTCAGCTCGCCCGCTCTTGGAAACCAAGGGGAGGCCCTGAGAAACATGACAGGATTTTATCTACCCTCCAATTCCCCCCGTCCCCATCTCCTCCTTTTTCCCCCCCCCGCTAGGTCCGTGCCTTCCACCACGCCTTCAGCACCAACGACTGCTCGCGGAACGTCTACATCAAGAAGAACGGCTTCACGCTGCACCGCAACCCCATCGCCCAGAGCACGGATGGGGCACGGACCAAGATCGGCTTCAGCGAGGGCCGCCATGCCTGGGAGGTGTGGTGGGAGGGCCCGCTGGGCACCGTCGCTGTCATCGGCATCGCCACGAAGCGGGCGGCCATGCAGTGCCAGGGTTACGTGGCCCTGCTGGGGAGCGACGACCAGAGTTGGGGCTGGAACCTGGTGGACAATAACTTGCTGCATAACGGGGAGGTGAACGGCAGTTTCCCCCAGTGCAATAACGCGCCCAAATACCAGGTGAACGGGGCTTGGTGGGGGCTGGAAGCTTCCGTCGTGTCTGACTCCCTCTTGTGTCCTGCCTGTCTCCTGAATTGATCCTAAGTGTCTTCTCCTTCCCTGCAGGAAGGAAGTTATTCCGCCCCGTGAGCCTTTTCCCCCTTTATTTACACGCTTCCTCAGGCTATACCTGCGCATGGTGTTCAGCACACCTGACCCTCACACCCCCACTTCTGTTTCAAATACTGAGCGTGAAGCGTGTTCTGTAGGTGTCTTTTTAGACGCTGCGTTGCTTTTTTGAAAGAAAAGCTGGAAAGACTGTTGTAGCCTTCTGAAGTAAGGACTTTCCCCCCCTCCCCAGGAAGGTGGATGTCGGTGGTATTTTGCCCTTGCGTTGTACGGCGGTGTGAGCTGAGGTCAGTGCTTAGGCAAGAGTCTTCCTGCAAAAACCTGCAGCGGCGCTGAGTGCTGCTTGTTTGCTCGCTGGCAGCGTTCCCGTAGGTGACATCCCTTGGCTAGGATGCTGGGATGGGACGTTCAGATCATTTCAGGTTGTTCGGGAGCAAGTGCCATTCCGCCTTTTTGTCCCGGTTAGAAGCGTTTATCTCGGTGCTGCTGGCGCAAGTGCATTTTGACTGCTGGATTTCCTCGTGTTACAACTTAAATACATTATACGACTGTCTGCATTATAATTTCCACTGCGGAATGTTGTGGCTTTTTGCGAATATTGGCTTATGTTTCAGCTGCGGGTGAAGACCTCTGTAGTAACTTGTATCTGATGTTCCTAATTTTCATGTTCACCGCCAAGCACTTCCTTCTGTCTGAAGGTTATACCTGCCGGTTTTGGTAATAATACCTAAAATCGGTGTAATTAAAGAGATTGAGATCTCTTTCCATTTGCCTGTTCCCCAGTGTGCAAATTGGGGTCACCGCTTTCCAGACCCGACCCTTTGTGGTCACTTTCTGCTCTCCTTGTCCAGGCTTTCTGTGGCAACAGGGTGAGGAAAGGTTTTGAAGCAGAGAATCTCCAGCTCACGTCGGGGCTCCAGGGTGGGTGCAGTCGCTGCTTTCTCCGTAAAAACCGGCGAGAGCTCAAATCGGTGATCCTTTGGAGTATTTCGTGTTTAGCGAGGCGAGTGCAGTGATCTGCTCACAGAAAATACACTTCAGGGAAACACAGGTGTGCGTTAGCGTTGGTGAGATGAAAAATGTGTCGCCTAGAAGAAATCCCCAGGATTGGGGCTGGCTGGTGAAGGATCAGAAGTTTGTGTGGCATCCTGCTGTGCTTGCTGCTGCTGTCTGGAACTTCTATTTGTGTCTAAAATAATGGTTTATGTCTAAAATAATGTGTACCGCAGAAATGCAGGGAGCACCGTGCGTGCCCAGATCCGAGTCTCTCGCTGTGTTTAGTGTTGGTTTCGTGTGTGTGTATCTCTAAGGTTTTTTCATGCTTATTTTGCCTGAGCTTTGCCCTGGAATTTCCTTCTGCCTTGTTGAGGGAATGCCTCTGCACAGTCAGTAGTGTATTCTGGTATATTTTGTAGGTGGCACTTACCTTTCTAAAACAAGTTTGTTGGTCTTTAAAATAGCTCTTCACAGAGCAATTGCTGCTCAGTGGTGGCAACAGCTAAATACGGAATTCAGGTAATTTGGAGGCCATTACAAAGTTTCCAAAACTCTGCAATATTTGGAAGTAGGTGGCATGTAGTGTGCTCGCTCTCGGTGCTCTCGCAGGGTTCCTATGAGAAGGGTCACGTTTATTATCGTGTAGGTGGTTGGGTCCGGGCTGACCGCTGGGAATGGGCAGCAGAGGTACTTGGGATCCTCGTGCGTTTGAGCAAAATCGAGAAATTCCTATCGTAAAATTCACACAAGAAATGAGAAAACCTGGCATTAAACTTATTTGCTGCGTTCTACATGGGCTGTGTTTTATTTTTGTGTCTCCATTTGAATATGCTGACTCTTTCTCTGTATTTTTTTTTAATTCCCCCTTCCTGTCTCTGTTTCCAGATAGGTGAAAGGATTCGTGTTATCCTGGACATGGAAGACAAAACGTTAGCGTTTGAGAGGGGCTATGAGTTCTTGGGAGTTGCCTTCAGAGGACTGCCAAAAGTTTGCCTGTATCCAGCAGTGTCTGCTGTGTATGGTAACACAGAAGTGACTTTGGTCTACCTGGGAAAACCTCTGGACGGATGACGTGGATTGTTTCGTTTGGGACATCGAGATGTGGATGATTGGGAGGAGAAATCTGCATGTTGGTTAGAGGGAAACGTGTATTAGAGGAAAAAACAAAAAAAGTGTGGGTGCGTGTCCAAGAACCATCAAGGGAATCACACGGAGTTTTTGAAACAGAGGACCAGCCATACTTCAGGAATTGTGTTACATTTCCTCTTTCTACCAGGCCAGAAAAATCCTCAGGGTTGCAGTTGGTCAAGTGGGAAGCTGACACATGCATGTTGCCACAGATTTCATTGCTAAGATGGCAGTGTGTGACCTCAAATAATTTAAAAAAGGATTTGCTAGAAAACTGCTTGAGGAAATTAACCTGAGATTTGTAAGTAGCGTGTTTTGTGAAAGACTCCCATTTTAAAACTGCTTGTTCCTTCCCATCCCTCCTTTGGGCCAAAGTGGGTACCGGAGGAGGACGACTCTGGTTGGGTTTTATTTACAATTTTTAACATACTGAGAAGCATGGTCTGTCCGGACTGCCCTTCTCTAGTGTAATGATACAAAATGTGTGCAGCTATTTTTAAGTGTATTTTAAGGGTTGTATATATATAGAACACTTTGAAAAGAACAGTTAAAAGGAAAGGGTTTGCTTTATTCTAACTGGGACATAATTTCTTAAAGGGAAAAAACCCCACTATGTGGCATCGGAAAATATACCTCGGACAGGTATATAACATTCATGTAAGTGTACTACTTCTGTTGCATTGTAAAGCATTTTGGGATGCTCTTGTGGAGTACAGTGCTACATTGGATCGTTTTCTGTGAAAGTCTCCATAGCTTTAGCAAAAGTTTTGTTCTCTGAAGGAAACGCAGACCGTTTTCCCCACACGTTTCCTCTTGGCAAAATTTGCGGGCCCCTTTAGGAAAGGAAGGTTCAACACGGTGGCGAGTTTGTCTTCCTTTCGACATCAAAAAATACTAACTTTTAAAAGCATTCTTATGCTTTCTAATCACTGTTGCAAAATGTTCCCAAATAATGAGGAAGGAGCATTCAGTTTCTGAATCCCGACCTTGTTTTCAGCTTAAATGGCTTTAGAAGGCTTTAAGACTTGGCTGAACCTTTCCTTGATGAAATAAAATCCCCCAGTACTCTGGATTCACCTGCCTGTTTTCGGTCAGGACAAGTAAAACTCTCACCAACCCTTTGATTGGGGATCCTGGGTCGGGTTCAATATTGGGGCTTTTCACTTGCACTGGTTTTAAGAAAAAAAACCCCATGTACACCCCCCCCCAGTGTGTCGGTGTGCTGGCATATGCAGGGCAAGGCTGAGAGGTGTAGTAAGGAGGGACATCCCGGTGAAACCGCTTTCCTCTGAGGAGGTTTGTAGGGAGCCCTGGAAGGGCTCCTTTTGCTGGGGCATTCAAATCCGTAAGCCCTGTGGCTGGCTCGTGACGGTGGGTTTTTTTGTTGCTTGGTGTTTCCCAAACCTGGCCGAACTATTTCCGAGTTGGATACGCTTTTCGGAGAGGGAGAAGGAAATGTTTATACAACCTCTTGTTGCTTTATTTGCGCTGGAGAATGTGTATTGCTTAATATTGGACACTGGCGTTTCTCTGAGCAGGGAAGAGAGAGGAATTCCTCTTAGGAATTTGTTCCCCCGCCCCCTCTGCCCCGTTAACTTGAGTAATGCGAGGAGAGCGGTGCAAGCGGGTGAGCGAGGCTCCGAGTCTGCTGCTGCTGCTGCAGAGCTCTCCGTGGCGTGCTTTTTACCAAGTTCTGCACTGGGAGAGAGTATGTACGTTATTACCATTTAAAAGGACTTTAAAAAGTATTTATTTGTTTTGTGCATTGTTAATTGCTTGAAGGCAATATGGAGGTCTGTTCCTCTTGGCTGCGTTAAAGAACCAAAATACGCAGTGAGACGTGAAGATGTTTTGAGTGGTGCTGAGAACAACCGAATAAACGAAGTGGGGTGGGCGTCCGAGTACCTTTTGGGAAAAACCTGTTACAAGCGTTGATTGTACTGGACTGTAAAGCTTGTATCTGCACAGCAGAACCACGGGGAAAAGAAAACAAAACCCTGTCCAAATTCCAAAAAAATAAACTTATCCCTGAGGTGAATGTATTCTCAGTGCGGTCCCGAAAGACGTGACCTCCGCGCTTGTTCATGAATCCAATTAGATGCAAGTAAACCCTGAGAACTTCCGAGGAGTTTGGTTCACAAATTAAGATTGATTTCCGTTCTTCAGACTGCGCCTTACCCTACCAAATGATTTCCCTCTAAGTTAGAAATGCTGGAAGTTGAACATTCCTTAAGGGTGGGTTTGGGGGGGGAACTCACTTATGTAAGATGATAACTTATTCCTGGAGACCAATGCTGTCTGTACAAAATATGAAAATAAACTCTGCTATCATTCAGAAGGGTATATTGGCCTGGATTGTTGCAACGACGTCCGCGGTGTGGCGAGAGGAAAAGCGGTGCAGCAGTTTGGTGCACGAAGGAGACGGAGGCGTTGGGACGGTGTGCGATTTGCTGCGTGCTGGCTTGAAAAGGGAGAAACCTTAACGAGGACTTAAAAACTCAGTAGTCTAATAGCCGTGGCTGGGGAAATCGCGCCCTCTGAAAGTGGGATGCTCGCCCCCGACAGTGTGGGAAAGGCTTCCTGATTCCTGGAGGTCTCCTGATGGGAATCAAGGTGGTGCCCTCGCTGCTGCCCTGCTGCTGTAACCTGGGCGCCTCCTTCCCAGGCCAGCTCCTTGGCTCCCTCTGTTTCTTCAGCTTTCCCTATGGAAGCTTGCTATTTTGTGGTGCTTTTTGGGAGAAGTAGGTGATTTTTTAGGAAGAAGTAGGAGACCGTGCTGTGGTTGTGAGTTCTGAAGCGCTTTCCAAACTGCCCGCGTCAAGAATTTGCTTTCAAGCGGTGAGCTGTAGGCTAACAGCTCTGTGAGCTTCTTCAGGAGCAAAGAGGTTTGATGTCGGCTCGCCAAAAATGTAGAATTCCTTTTTCTAGCCTGAGGCACTTCAGAGTGGGCTAAACAGCTGTTCGAAGAATTTTCTCTACCCCGACTAGTGATTTAACGACTTTGGTCAGGAGGAACATCGAGTGTTCACAGCTCCCATAACAGAAATCAGATTCACAGGTCTTGGCTTCAGAATCCTGTGGGATATCCGTTTTTTTGGGTTTTTTTTTCAGTAGGTGAATCCATCATTTGAACAAAACTCAGACTTTCGTGTGGTCGCAAGCATGCTGTGAAATCTGTTGGGAGCTGAACAGTTGGGCAGCTCAGCCGGTCACGCTTCCTGCACTTTGGTCACACCAACCCCAGGCAGCGCTACAGGCTTGGGGAGGAGGAGCTGGAAACTGCCTGGGGGAAAAGGATCTGGGGGTCCTGGTGGACAGTCAGCTGAACATGAGCCAGCATGTGCCCAGGTGGACAAGAAGGCCAATGGCATCTTGGCCTGTGTCAGGAATAGCGTGGCCAGCAGGAGCAGGGAAGTGATTGTGCCCCTGTACTCAGCACTGGTGAGGCCACAGCTCGAGTGCTGTGTTCAGTTTTGGGCACCACAGTATCGGAGAGACATTGAGGTGCTGGAGCGTGTCCAGAGAAGGGCAATGAAGCCGGTGAGGGGTCTGGAGAACAAGTCTGATGAGGAGCGGCTGAGGGAGTTGGGATTGTTTAGCCTGGAGAAGAGAAGGTTGAGGGGAGACCTTCTCACTCTCTACAACTCCCTGAAAGGAGGTTATAGCCAGGTGGGGTCAATCTCTTCTCCCAAGGAACAAGTGATAGGACAAGAGGAAATGGCCTCAAGTTGTGCCAGGGGAGGTTTAGGTTGGATATTAGGAAAAACTTCTTTACCGAAAGGGTTCTCAAGCATTGGAACAGGCTGCCCAGGGAGGTGGTGGAATCGCTGTCCCTGGAGGTATTTAAAAGCCGGGCAGACGTGGTGCTGAGGCACATTGGTTAGGGGTGGTTTTGGCATAGGTTTATGGTTGGACTCGATGATCTTGAAGGTCTCTTCCAACCCAAGTGATTCTATGATTCTGTGCCTGAGGAAGTGAAGAGCTCGGTATGGCCATTTCTTTCAGGGCAGAGTCTGTTCCTGGCTTCGGTGGTGGCTCGTTGCATTGGCCTGAAGTCAGTTGGCCTGACTTCCTTTGAAGGGACAGAGGTGTTGCTGAAACAAACTAATAAAGGAAGATGCCATGGGAGACTCATCCATCTTGAAAATGTGGTTTTCCCCCCCTCTTAAAATGCGTGTGTTTTTGGGAGTCTTGTGTGTGCCTTCTGCTGGCAAATGCCATTTGGCTTTGTTACTGTTGGCTGCGTTTCGGGTGGCGTCACTAGCCAGGAGCAGATGGCCTTGATCCTGCGGGCTGAACTTCTGCCACCTTGCATGGAGCTGGATTCCTCTCTGCCTGCTGCTGAATCCCAGAGCAAGCTGGAACTTATTAGTTTTTCTCTCCATTTACTGGTGATCTGCATTTTTAAATTTCCTTGACGCATGGGTGTGTTTTCCAGATGGCTGCCTCTATTTTTTTTTTTAATATTTTTTTTTTTTGCCTCTTCCATTTCCACTGGGATGATGACAGCAGCGGTGAATTAAAATAACGCTTGACATGATACTAGTTTGATGATAAAAAAAATTAATTTTCTCGCAGTATTTGAGGTAACCAGCCCTCAGTGATTCTTGAACCTGTGTATTTCAGGACCAATATTTCAGTTCTAGCTAAATCTTGCCATGTTATAAATAGCTCTGGACGCTGGCAGGAATGCAGCTGTAAGTGCTATATGTGCTGCCGTACTCCAGAACAGCGCCGGTTCTTGCACACTACGGATAATTTGGTGAAATCTGTAGCTAGAAAATGGCATTATTGAAACCCGTTCTAGGATCCTTTTGACATTAAAAAAACCCCAATGGATTTTTAACTGGTTAGGAGCGTGACGTGTTTGATCTCTGTGAGTGATAGTAGTCTGCCTCGCCCTAAGGTATAATTCAGTTGGAAGGAAAATTAATTAAGTGGTAAAGGAATATGGAAAGCTTTTCCTGCAGTGATGCTGAACCTGCTCGTTTATACTTGAAGGCGGTTTTTTCGTAGCGCTGTGTGCTGCTGGACGTGTTGTGCAACTTCGGAATGAATTCTCACACCTCCCCACAAGAGGGCAAAGTTAAGGGCGCTGTAGGAGCCCAGACTTCCAATTTCCCAAGTGCTGGGCAAAACAGATGTTTAATAAGGAACTTCTCTGTTAGCATTTGCTCCATGCCCTCTTAAAAAAACCAAAGCAAACTAAAAAAACCTCAGCAAAACAGATGATGGTGGAGAAGTGGATAACAGACATAGGATTTTTTTTAAATATACTTTTTCCTTTGAACCCTTGATCCGGAAAGCAAATCTTTGCGGTTCAGAAAATTATTTTCAGTGCTGGCGAACTGAGCTGAAAATCTGAGGTCACCTTAAAAGACAGAAAGGGACTTGAGAGGCTCAAACAAAATGTCACCGCTGCTGTTGAACAGGAGGACGTACCTGTAGTCAGTCACTTACCAGTCTGCTTTTTCCCAGACCTGCTTTTCTTCTCTCAGGCGTTTATGACCAGGAAATAGCGATATTGTCAAAAGATTATTGAAAAAAACCCAACAAACCCCAAAAAATTCATTGCAGCTGAAAAAAAACCAAACCCAAACCCCAATCAAAATCATTGAAAAGGGATTTTAAAATAGAACTTGTTGTGTATTACAAGTGTTGTTTATTCTTCTGCAATTTCCACCAGCTCAAGAACCAAAGGTGTCTTTTCCCTTCCATGCCGGCACTTGCAGATTTGTTGTGAGCTATCTGGAGGTGTTTCATGTTTGGTTGGTTTATTTTGTCTTTAATCTGTATTATTCTAGCTACGTTAAAAGCTCTATATTTACCTGGAGGCAATGTTTGAACAGGGAAAAGCATGAAGCTTTAACCTTGCCCCTTTCCCGTCTTTCGCGTCATGGCTGATCTTCCTGTGAGCTCCCAGCTCCTGCAGTTTCAACCTCCAGCGATTTTTATCCGGAAGCAGCAGGAGCGTTACCGTGTGGGGCAGTGACTGACTGTCCCGGGACATGTCAGCGCGGTGTATCTGCTGTGTTTGACTGCTCAGGATGGGCGCTACGTCCCCAAATATTCTACTGTATGTTTGGCAAAGTGATTTTTTTTTTTTTTAAATTTATGTATTTCTTTTATTTTATTGTCCTTTCCTGAACTTCTGATTTCAGGCCCTGAACAGGCTCTCGTTCACCCAGCGCAGCCTTTAGAGGCCCCCTCCAAAGCCAGGGACAGGTGTGAAAACAGCAGTTTTTCCAGCCACAAGGCCTCCACGGTACCCGATGATGTCCAGCAAACTGCCGGTCGCAGCTTCAGCTGCAAGAAAGACTTCAGAGAGCAGAGACCAAAAGCCTGCAAGTGAGTTATTAAACCAAGGCTATGAAGTTCTTTTGTTTCCTTAGCGTCCTTATGCGTAGGAAAAGCAAGCCATATCTGATCATTTTTAAATAGTAATTTAAGAGAGTATGGCCCACCAACTTCAATATTTGACTTCGTAATTGTAAAGTGCTGGACAAACCTGCCAGGAAGGAAACGGACGTCGACCAAAATGCTTTTTGTATGATACTCTGAATACTGCAGTGGCTAAAGCTTTTAAGCCTCTGTCTGCCACTTCCAAATCACCTTTTGGGGTTTTTTTAATTGGTTTTTTTTTGTTGTTGTTCATTGGTTTTTTTGCGCTCAGGTGACACAGAATGCTTTCCTCACGCTGGATCCCATCTGACATTGAGCACCTGAGCCCTTCTGCAAGGTCTTGTGCAGGAGCAGAGCTGGAGGGCGGGATCTCATGCTTTGGAAACGGCCAAGGGATTTTGATCTCAGCTTTAGCATATGGTTTTTGTTTTATTCCTGGAAAAACAATTGCTGTATGCAGAACTGGAGCAGAGTTGGAACAAGCGTTTCACACTCTCCTGAGTCCCATTGGTAGAGAAATAAGTTATTTCTACATTGTCGTGGGCCTGTGGCCTGGTGGTCTCGCCCCACCGCTCTGCGTGTCTCTGGGACGTGGCTTGACTTTACCGGCAGACCATGAGCTGCTCTTCTTGGAAGGAAAATGCGCCACGGGAGGGGGAAGATCTACTTTATTAATCGATGCGTCTGTTTGAACTTTCCCCCCCTCTTGCCTTCCTGTGTTAGTTCAGGTCTCAAATTGCAAGGTGGAAGCCTGCTTTGAGTGGGTGCCAGGGACAGCTGCGGGGATGAGGTTTCAGATAGAACAATGATGTCATCGTCGTGTTAGAGCTGGTTTAAAAAAAAACCCAGAGAAACTCGTATCCTGGCAGTTTTTTCCTATTTTCTTATGCAAGACCGAGGAATGTGCCCAACGTGCAAGAGGGCATGCCAGTCCTGGAACCCTGCAGCCTGGCTTTTCTTTGTCACTTGTCCTGCAAGTATCACGCTAGAAAGGGGGGGGATGCTGAGCCCCATGGCTGAAGACCCGGGAAGGGAAGACTTTGGAGTGTGGATGCATCCAGGCGGGATTGAAATCCGCCTTGAGAAGAGTTGCTTGTGAGATGGCACCGTGTAGCAGGGATGTTGGTTCTTCTGGCCAGAGGGGGAAGCTGGGTGGGATATGCTTAGCTCTGGAAGGAGCTGAGAGAGTTTCACTTCCCTTTGCATTAATGACACAATTACTCACTTCTCTTAAGCAGAACGGCAGCAGGAAGGGCGTACGTGTGACTACAGATGGGAATATTTTTTTCTTGCTGCAATTTGCATTGCTGAATGATGTCACAGCAATGACTAGTCCATACCGTCTCCTCCTGCTGACTTAAAGCCTCCAGTCCTGACAGTTTTATGCTAAAAACTTTGCTAAATGTGCTGGAGTAGGTGGATTGGGTTGTTTTTATTGCTTTTAATGGTTTATTTTTATGGTATGGTACAAAACCAAGATCAACTTATCCGCATGTGGCAACGCTGTGGGAAAAACTTGGGCAACTTTTTCAGATGTAGGTGCAACCCTTTCAGATGTAGGTGCAACCAAAGACCAAAGCGTAGACATAAGCAACCTGGTGGTGGGGCTTTCCAGCTCTTCAGGAGGTCTGGGAGGAAGGACCTGTTGTCCTCTCCGGCTCTGGGCACTTGCTTCTCCTGCAGATGCACTGCAAGCAGTTTTCTAGAGCATAATGGACTTCCAGTAGCATTTGTCTGGGATCAGACAAACTGGGATCGTGGCTGGGAAGGGAGTGGATGTGCTTGGCTTACAGTTGTTACAGAAATAAAAGGTTCTGCTGCTGCAGCACCTGATGTGTCCTGCTACCGGCTCTGCTCCGAAGCTCTTGTGATCCGGAGGCTCCGCTGCTCAGTGGGGAGGAGGTTCTCTTCGGCACGGCGGTGGATGCCTCGTGCAGACCTCAAACCTCCGGCCTGGGAAAGGTGGGTGGGTGGAGGCTACGAGAGGCAGCGAGAGCCTGGCCGCAGGGTGGGCTTGGCCGCGTGTGTGGGCGAGCAGAGTGGGAAATGAGATCACTTCTGCGGCTCTCCCTTCTGTGGCCCGCTTCCTCCTCATTTACATCGCGCACGCTCTCAGATCGGGGTGAGGGGGAGAAAGAAGAGCGGCGACCGCAGGGACGGAGCTGCCTGGCCTGGACCTACCTGTGGGACCTACCACTGGAGCGTGGCCTCTTCCCCTGGTATGGGGGTCCGGGAGGCGGCTGTGGCCCAGCCGCTGACCAGCTCCCCCCTTCCCTTCCCCTCCCGCGCAGTGCTGCGCTCTCAGAAACGTGGTTTTGCTTTCTACTAAGACCTCTTTCTGCCTTTCTTCCGAGCCCCAGAGAGGATACTTGCGCTTTTTGGAGACTAAATGGTTAAAGGGAGGATCATCTCTGCAAGTTACTGCTGTGGGGCTCCTAGTTGGTGTCCAGGTCCTTGGTCAAATGTCCTCCAAGCCCAAAGGCGTCATTTTCCCAGTTGTTCCAGCTGGAAGCTCATCTGGGTCCCTGTGGACTCCCTGCGCGCTGTCTGTCAGTCTGGTGGGGTTATTTCCTTCCCCCTCCGCCCCAAGCTTGTGCAGCCCAAGTGCCTGCAGGTGCCAGCAAGCAGCGCAGCGCCACGCGAGCGGGTCCTGCGCCCTGCTCAGAGCAACCCAGAATTGATTCCGGCTTCAGAGAAGCCGCCTCTCTTCCCTCTTCCCAGCAGAAATCCTGAGAAGAGCAGGGGGCTCCTGATGGCTGAAAATGGAGGAGCAAAATTGAGCTCGGGGGCAGATAAATGGGGAGTCGTAGAGCAAGGGGCAGCCAGGAGCAGGGGCTGCTGCTGGAGAGGGAGCAGGAGCTGGGTGGTGGAATTGGCTGGCAGGAGGATGCTCTGGCTGCGGGAGGTTCCCAGGCATGTGAGCCGCTGCGAAACCAGAACCTGAAGATTTAGTTCGGTGGCTACCGGCAGTGCCGGCATGTGAGTTTCCCTGGAAGAAGACCGAGCGTAGCCGGATACATGAGCAAGCAGGTTGTTTGGCTACAGCTGGGGTGAAGGGAGGAGAGAAGATTCTGAAAGCTGATTATAAGTTGCTGATTTCTGTCTCTTGGTTTCCCCGGCAAGAAATACGCTGGAGGGAAGCTGTGCTGCTTGCAGAGCTCCAGGTCAGCTGCGGCACTGGGGCTGAAGAGATGCCCGTGCTTGTGCACATCGATGCATCCTGGGATGCGGCATCACGTCCTTTGTTGTTCCCCAGGGATAAACTGGGTGGATCCCCACTGAGAAATTCAGCCAGGTGAACTTCCAGCGTTGTAGTTTGAAGTTAAGCTGTCCAGCTGGCCATTTTAGCTTTTCCCTTTTGGCCACGTAATGAATGATCTGTTTTCTTTTTCATAGTTCATCTTAAATTAGAGGCAACTACTGCTACTGGCAGCTTCTGAGACATGTCAGACCTTCAGCTTCCCTTGTTTTATCCAGAGCAGGTGATGAAATAACTTCTTGCCTTGTGTCATCTTCACACCTTTGTGTTGCCTGCCCACGTTTCAGCCAAGCAGGAAATGAGAATTTGGTGTGGGTTTTAAAGACAAAATTTGGATTTTCTTGAATTTCCGGAGTTGTCGCTGACCGCAGCGCCTGGGAATGGATGGCTGGAGGGAGATGCTGACCCTTTCCGATGAGATCCAACAGCATCCACCAGATGCTGCTGGTGCCAGTTGGTTGCTGGGCTGGTTCTGTAACGCCGTTTGCGGTTTCCCACGAGCCTGGGGGTCGCGATGTTTCTGTGGCTCGTTTCCCAGAGCAGCTGGTTCCATCTCTTTTTCCCTTTGCAAGGGTGCTCCCTGCATCCTCTCCTTGTCAGGCAAAATGCTGGAGACCAAGCAGAGCTGGAGGCTTTCTGGGAACGCTTAGCCCCATCATGCCTTGCCGAACAACTTGTTCAATTCTCTCCAGTTCTCCATCGCAGCGGGAGCCCTTGGAGAAACGCTTCTGTTTCCCTTTGCCCGGGCTTATCTGAGCCCGTGGTCCTGCTGGTGTGTGAACCGTGAGTGACCTTTCTCTTGATGCTTCCACTCAGGAAGAAACCACGTTTCCTGCAGGAAAACAAGGGGCACGTTGAGACGCAGCCATGGGGTTGCAGTTTTCTGTTGCAGTTTCTCCTTTCCCCTGTGCTGGGTCCTGTCCTGGCTGCAGCAGCCCAGGGGCGACCAGGAGGCTGCAACTTTTCTCTTGGTTTGTGACAATTTGAGGGCTGGTAAGAGGTGTGGGGGGGAAATGGTTTGGAGGGAAGAAGAGGTGGGAGGAATGGAGGAAGCTCACAGGGTGTAAAACCGTACGGGGGATTCCCAGTCCTCTCCTACAGCTGCAGAATTGTGGCTGCGCATGTGGACAAGGCTCCAAGCACCTCAATCTCCTTCAATTTAATCCACCTGTGCTGTTGAGCTGGATTGGAGCTTCAGGAAGAGCTGATCAGAGCAGCAGCTCCTGGCGGAAAGCTGGTTGGGCCTGTGGGTTTTGGGGATGAGGAGTGGGTTTGTAATCATGGGCCAGTCTCAGCCCTTTGGGTGACCTCAAGCAACGCCATGGGAATTTTGCCTGGCTGCGGAGCTTCTGCCATCTGCTCTGGTTCACTTGGATGAGGAGAGCTTCTCTCTTTTCCTTCTTGATTTTTAAACTTGAAACTTCCTTGCAAATGGAGGAAATGAAACTGCAGGGCTTTTCCGTGAGTGACATGGGAGAGCTCAGTCTCCTTCCAGAGAAGAAATGAAATTTAGGGTGAAGGCAGAAAAAGTATCTCCCCAGTCCTTTGTGCTGAGTGCAGGAGCTTGGGGGCCACTTGGTCTGGCCGATATGGGGTGACCCGGTGATCTGGGGGTGACCCAGGCTGCGATGTCCCTTGGAGGGGTGCTTGGTGTGCCACAATACCACAGCTCATTTCCCGATTAAGGTCCCGTTGGTGCCGGTGCCTGGGATGTGGAGCATGGACATTGTGGGGGCAGTATCTGCCGATCCCACCAGACAGGGTCCTGTTGCAAAGCTGAATCCTCTCTCTGTAGTTTTGAGCCCTTTCCCACCCAGGTAAATCCAGGCAAACTGTTTTCCCGCTCAGCGGCTGGATTTGCTGGGGATTTGGGGGTGGATGAGGACCCTGGGAGAGGGGAGACATCGGATGGGAAGGGAGATGGAGAGCAGCAAGTAGATGGGAGTGAGGAAGAAGGGAACCTCCCTGTTCGTATTGCCTTGGAAATGCGGATTTTTGTCTCTCTCTGCCTTGGTAGTTGTGGGAAAAGCCATTTATGCTGACTTTCGCATAGGGATTGGCACTTGGGAGGTCCCTGTATCTGTATGGGTCTGACTTGCACCCTGGCTGCTGGGTTTACCAAAATCCCCAGCAGCCCCAGGAGACCCAAAAAGGTCTGTGGGTGGTGGGATCTGAGCATCCCGAATCTCCCCTAGACGATGCGAGGGGCTGGGCGCCGGTGTCCCAAAACAGGGACTCGACATCCGGGCACGTGTTCAACCTCAGCTTGGGGTGCAAAGAGAAATAACAGCACCTTCTTCTTCCCCTGCTGGAAGCGCATCCCTTGGCTCCCGTCGAAGCCCTGTTACGGCGCAGGAAGCAAGTAGGCGACTAGAGGGACGCAACGGGAATAGGAACAGGTGCCACGCAGGGGAATGCCACCTGGCTGGTGGCTTTTCTCCTGCTCTGGCAGCATTGGTGGCATGGCTCCGCGGGCAAGAAACCCCCCAGGTCACTCGTTCTGCTGCCTGAAAGCCTTGCAGGGGTTTTGCTGCTGGAGCTGTGCAGAGGGGTCGCAGCGCAAGGCTTGTCCCCAGTGCTGGCTTTTCCTTGGAAGCAGTAGGAAAGCCAGGAGCTGCGGGGGCCGGTTTTCCTTGGCACCCCCCTCCCTGCCTGCCCGGCCCCCCGCGGTTCCTCCTTGCTGGGGAGCTGATGCGAGTGCATGACCTGGGTTGTAAGTGCTGAGATCAGTAAGCGAAGTGCCTGGCCGCGCTCTCTGCCTCCATGTGACTGCAGTTTCCGTTAGCTTCTTCCGCAAAGGCTAAATCGGTGCTAAGCGAGAAAGCGGGTGGGAGAAGAAACCCAGCGGGTCGCCCCTACCCTTCGGCCCCGAGACCCCCTGGGCGCAGCCGGAGGGGCCGCCAGCTGCAGAATGAGTTGCGGCAAACCCTGCGCGCCGCCCCACGCGGTGAGTAACTGCCCCCCGATACCTTTGCCGGGGGGAAAGGGGTGCGGGGAAAACCCCACCGGAGTTTTTTTTCTTTTGGGGAGCCCTTCCCCTCACCAGCTTGAAGATCCATGGTGGCCGTGCGTCACTAATGCCCACGCTTGCAAGAGCCACGGCTGCGTGGGCCGGTGCTGGGGCTGGCGGGCACCGTGGGGAGCACCCTGGGTGCTCCCAAACCTCCCACGTGTGGGCTCCTCGGTGGGGCTGCAGGCAGGGGTTTCCTGCCCGCGCTGCTGCCCGCTCTCTCGGCCGGGCAGGCGCCATCCCCTCAGCCCCGGGGAGGAGTGCAGGAGGATGGAGGACCTTCTGATGTTGGGGGAGGCCAATGCCGGGCGGCAAAGAAAGGCTGAGCTGGATGAAGAAAAGCGTGAGCTTCTGCTGAGGGGTTGAGGGGCTGGAGGCGAACCAGGGAGCCAAAGCTCCTGGTTTTTTTGTAGGATCCCTCTCCCACCACGGCGCCTGGGCATGAGGCACCACTGGAGAGCAAGGGCTTGGGAGGGCGCAAGCTGCTGTGTGTCGGCTCCAGCCCGGGGAAGGGAGGCTTCCTATCCGTCCCCACCAGATTTGATAAGGCACCGGCTTCACGCTTTTGTCTGTCCTAAGGAAGGAGACAACCCGGTCCGTGTCCCCTGCTCCCTCTGTGCTGCAAGGCTCTGGCTACCCAGGCTGCCAAAAATAACCCCCTCTTTCTTCTTCAAGCGCTGGCAGTTACGAAAACGCTGCTTGCTGAGCACTTGCCGAGACCTCACTGCTCATTTGCCTGAGGTTCAGCATTTCCCCAGATGCAAATGCCGTCAACTCCAGTTCCACCAATTTAGCATCAGGGCACGTTGCGCTGGAGAGCCTCCACTTCCCTGGGAGGAGCCCCAGCAGGGATGGGTGCTGGAGGGGACTCAGTGGCGGCTGGGTTGGTGTCCCCATGGGAGAGCGTTTGGCACTGGAGAGGGGGGACAGGAGTCCTGGCAGGGCTGGTGAAGCCTCTGCTCGAGGGTTGCAGTTCAGTGGTGTCTGTGAGCAGCTGTGCGGTGACAATGGTGCCTTTCCCACGTGCGCTGCCCTATGCAGGCACCAGCTGCCACCTCCCTGTCCCTTCTCTTCTCCTGTCCTCCGGGATCTCCTTGGTGGACCTCCGCAAGGGCTCCTGCTGGGGCGGGTGGGCTCGGTACCGGGGCTTTTCACTGTTTCTCCATGGGCAGCTTGTGGTGGCCCAGGTCTCGTGGGGCATGGTGGCCACCATTATGGCATGTTGGGAGCCCATCGCCTCTGGGTACTCCCGGTGGCAATGATGGGGGTTGTGCACCTGCCTGCAGGCAGCAGCCATGGGCAGGAGGCCGGCCAAGTGCAAGGACCACCACTGCCATGATGGGCTCCCTGGCAACAACTTTCGGGATGAGCGGTCTGCAGCTTTTGACCTTCTCACCTCTGTCTCCGCAGGAGTGCCACCGCTGAGATGGAGGCCCCGCTCCCTGGTCTCTCCCTGCTTTTGGTCCTTCTGGCAGCGGGATGGGGAAGCGGGGCAGCTACAGCCTGGGCAACATCTTCTGGCGGCTGTGAGCTCGTAAGTCCTCTCTTGCAAACCCTCACCCTTCTGACTGCTTGGTCCTGCCCTGCAAAGCCCAGACACCTCGGCATCTCCAGAACTTCCCCCTCCCAGCTACTGGCTTAGCTAGGGAGGGGGCTGGGGTAGCGAGGCTCTAACCATAGACCCACCTCCTCCATCCACTCTCTGCTCCCCAAACTTCTCCCTCCTCATCTCCCCCCATCTCCTGCCTCGCAGAGCGGTGTTACGTATCCGCTTCTTGCTTTAGGTGCAGAGCACCGCGGACTGCACCAGGAGATGGCTGAGCTCTGTCCCAAGAAATCTTCGAGGTGATACCGAGGAGCTGTTGCTCGATGACAACACTATCCAGGTTCTGGGGAACGCCTCTCTGCTCTTGTACGACCAGCTGCGGTGTCTCGGCTTGACCAAGAACCGGCTGGAACTCATTGAGCCTGGCGCCTTCCTTAGCAGCCAAGGCCTCCATGTGCTCTCGCTGGCAGACAACCTCCTCTTCACCAACTACTCCCTGACAGCAGCTGCTCTTTCTGCTCTGCCAGCCTTGAGGACGCTGGATCTAGCTGGAAACCGCCTCACTGAGGACATGGTATCAGTTTTGGTTGGGAAGCTGTCTTCCTTGGAGTCCTTGTCCGTGGCCAGGAACATCATCATGAGGCTGGACTCATCCGTCTTCACGAACCTGACACAGCTGTTGGAGCTGAACCTGGAGAAGAACTACATCTTTGAGATTGACCAAGCTTTTGAAGGGCTGCAAAGACTGCAGAGACTCAACTTAGCTTACAACTACCTCCCATGCATAGCAGAGTTCAGTCTGACTCAGCTCAGGGTGCTCAACGTCAGCAACAACGTCATCGAGTGGTTTCTGTCCCTGGAAACTGATGACCTCTTCGAGCTGGAGGCGTTGGACCTGTCCCACAACCACCTCCTCTTCTTCCCCGTGTTACCCCGGCAGAGCAAGCTGCGCTCCTTGCTGCTGAAGGACAACAAGGTGAGCTTCTACCAGCGGCTCCCCAATGGCACATCCCTGGCAGACGTCACGGTGCAGTTCCTGCTCATTGATGGCAACTCCACCAGCGTCACGACGGTCAGCCTCTGGGATGAGATCTGCCACAGCAACCTCTCCTCCCTGCGCCTGCTGGACATGAGCCAGAACCAGGTCTGGTACCTGCCAGAGGGCTTCCTGGCCCAGATGCCCTCCCTGACCCACCTGAAGCTCAACCAGAACTGCCTGGAGACCTTTCACCTGTCAGAGAGAGACCCCTTAGCCATGCTGACGGAGCTGGACCTCAGCCAGAACCAGCTGGTGGAGCTGGAGGCGGAGGTGGGTGCTGGGGACGTCCTGCCCAACCTGCAGCTCTTCAACCTCAGCACCAACAGGCTGCGGGTGCTTCCTCCTGGGGTTTTCACCTACACCAGGAAGATCGCTACTGTGGACCTCAGCCGCAACCGGGTCGACCTCTGTCCCCAGCCAGCTGCTGCAGGTGAGGCAGAGAGTCCCCCCTGTGTGGACATCAGGGGTGTCGAGACCTTGACTCATCTCTCCTTGGCTGGCTGTGGTCTGTGGGGACTGGCTGGCCACCCCTTCCAGGGGACGTCACTGATGCATTTGGACCTCTCCGACAACCATCAGGCACTGTCTGGGGACCTGGAGTGGCTGCAGGACCTTGCTCTGACGCTGCAGGTGTTGTCTCTGAGGAACACCAGCCTCTCCACCACCACCGTGGACTTCTCTGCCTTTAACAGCCTCGTGCAGTTGGACCTGTCGAGGAACTCCTTGACCGTCTTCCCCATCTCACTGGGCATCCTAAAACTGCGCAGCCTGGACCTGCGGGACAACTGCCTCCCAGCTCTCCCGCTGGACGTCGCGCGGACCCCGCTGGGGAGGAGCCTCCAGGAGGTCTACCTCAGCCGAAACCCCTACAACTGCTGCACGCTGGGCTGGTGGGACGCCCTGCAGCAGGTCGAGGGGTTGCACATCCCCGACAGGTGGGAGGTGACCTGCAGCTACGGCTCCCGCACGCTGAGCCCCAGGGCGCTGCCTGAGCCCGTCCTGCGGAGCTGCCGCTGGCGGACGGCTGACCTGGCGCTCTTCTACCTGGTGCTGGCTCTGCCCACCTGCCTGACGCTCCTGGTGGCCTTCGTTGTTGTCTTCCTCATGCTCAAGCAAAAGCTGCTGAAAATGGTGAAAAGCCGGTGTGGGGTGTCCAGCCCTTACTGATGGCTGAGGAGGAGGAAGGGCTCAGGAACAGTGATTGCAAGCGGGTCGTCACGTTTATGGGCAATAACCCCTCCAAGGTGGGTGAGGTGGAGACTTGCTGGTTGGAGGACCAGGGGGTGGTCAGCAGAGCTGCTGTTCCTGCTATGGATACCCTAAGGCTGCGGGGCTGTGCCCAGTGACGGAGCGTGGGGCCGCGCTGGGCATCCTCAAGGGACACGTCTTCAGCAGGAACCTTCAGCTGATGTTGGTGAGGGTCAAGCAGGTGTGACACTGTGTGAGACCCCAAAGGGGTGGGGACAGTTGCCCCCCCAGACCTGATTTTTGCCCCCCTCCAGGCACTTCCTTTTATTTATTCACCCCTGGAGCCAACTCTCTGTGGCAAAACGTCCTCCAGCTCTGCAACCAGCCTCCGCGAGTTGCCTCAGGAGGGAGAGAGGGAGGGAGGGAGCTTCACCCGGGCGCTGCAGAGAAGGTTCTACACCACCGTGGCTTCCCACGCCGCAGCAGTGGCTGCCGGCACCGGCAAATGCGCCGGCAGCCCCAGGCGCGCGCCCATCGGCATGTCCTGATAAGACAGGCGTTGTCAGCCGGGCTGAAACACGCGTTTTGGGGGTGTCGTGGCTTGGTGAATTCACGATCCTGGCAAGAAGAGCCCGTTAAAAACAGCCCAAGCTGTAACGGTATAAAATATTGGCTGAAAGATGTGAGAATAAATTATATCGGTGGTAATATTTTATCGTAAATTCCTTTTCCTCCGGCAACTGCTGGATTAAACAGACGCAAAGGAGATAAGAGAAAGCCTTCCTCCTTGTTGCGCAAGCCCCGCTCTCGCGGGCTGTCGGCTCCGGTGGTGTGAGGGGGGGTTTCCTCCACCCAGCCCTGCTCGCAGCACGTACCAGCTCTCCCGTAGCAGCAACGCGCTACCTGGGGAAGTGCCGCGCTGTTCCTCGGAGGGTTTACTGTGGGCAGAAAGGAGAAGTGGTGGTGGTTTGTGCTCACTCAAAAAGCCCTGCTGAGAACTTGGAGCGGCTTTATCCCCGCGGTGCCATCGGGATGTCTCCCGCGAAACGCGTGTCTGAGTTTGACGGGAACGTGGCGGGTGGGGAAGCAAGTGGTGGTGCCAGCGTGGGCACGGTGGGGGCTTGGCCTTGCCTGGCCTGGGATGAGCTCGGCGGGGTGATGCGGGGTGTGCTGGGGGCTCGAGACCCCCCCCAGCCAGGCCCGTGTCACTGCACCCTGCACCGGGGTTGTCCCGGGAGGTGGTGGGGGGAGACGCGCGGGGCTGGGGGGGCGGCGCAGGTGGGCGCAGGCAGCGGGAGCCGAGGATGGCAGCGGTGCCGGGGGGGACAGCATCCTCCCAGCGCTGGTGCAGGGACAGGGACTGGGGTCACTGGTGAGCCTCACATGGCTGATCACCGTGCCGGGCTGGGAAAAACGGGATAGGTTGGACCATGCTGGACCAGCCGGCAGAAGCGCTGGGGTTGAGCGCTGGGAAGGCTCTGGAAACCCAGCTGTCAAATGTGTCTCAGAAAACGGCTGCTTTCTGGCCCTGTTTTAGACTGAAATAGCCAAAACCAAATCAGGCCCCAGCTGGGGAATCCCTCAACCTATTTCGGCCGTTCTTTTGCCTGTAAGCCGCGTGCCTGAGGGGCAACGGTGACCTATAAATACGTCCCTGAGATGTCCTCCGGTGGGTCTGTGCCGGCACCAGGTACCGCAGCCGTGTTTCGGTGTCTCCACGCTGGCAGGGTGCCCCTGTGAGCACCCCATTCCCCGAAGTCGGTTTTCCCCCCACTGTGGGTGCCGGATCTGGCCTCAGAGGGTGGATGCGTGCGCTTCCTGCAGCACCATGGCCGCTGCTGCTTCTCCTTTCCGCAGGGGAACGTGGGGCCCAGCCATGGGAATGCACGTAGGCAGGAACCCGGGCACCCGGCACTGCCTGGAGCATGGAGAAATCATGGGTATTCTTGGTGGTACTGAGCCGGTGTGGAGGATACTCAACGCTCCTCCATCATGGGAAGGGTTAGAAGCTTTGCCTGAGCATGGTGCCGGGAAAGCTGAGGCTCACCCGGAGCTGGGATGTGCAAGGGATGTCAGGGCAATGAGACGAGCTTCCATTTTTAGAGTGGTTCCCGGGGAGCAGCAGGATGGTAACCCTCATGCTGGGAAAACCACGCTGGAGCACATTTCTAGAAGAAGAGGGTGGCTGGGAGCAGTCGGTGCGGATTGGCTGAGGGTAAGTCATGCCTGCTTGTCTCTCACGACGGAATGGCTGGATTTGTAGGCAAGGGGAGAGCAGTGGATACCATTTCCCTCGACTTCAGCACGACTTTCAACATCGTATCCCACAACATTCTTGCATTCGAGTGTGGATGTCATGGTCTGGATGGGTGGGCAACCTTAGGTGAAGATCAGTTGGATGATCAAGCAGAGATGGTAGCAGTTAGTAGGACGTGCTCTACCAGGAGGCTGGTGAGAAGAGACATACGGCAGGGCTCTGATCTGGGATCTGTCCCCTTTGATGTCTTTATCCGCAATCTGGAGGAGGCCATGGAGTGCCTTCAGGTCAAGCTCACAGATGAGCCCAAATTGGGAGCACCAGTTGATACTGGGTAGGGCTGCTGTCCTGAGGGACCCGGGTCAGCAAGAACTTCATGATCTAGGGAGATAATTACCCTCCCTCAACCCAGCACTTGTTAGACCTCACGTAGACTTCATCCACTGAGGATGGCCATGCCTGGGGAGGAGGTGCAGATTCCATCCTCCAAGCCCCACCGGGATGAAGCTGGGTGCAGGCTGGCCTGACCCCGGGGCAGGCAGGGTGTTCCTTCCCACCCAAGTGGGAGACCTTTTTATGTTGCGATTTTTGGCTGGAACCTGTGCTGGAGATCTACGCACCCCTTGGTGGGTGGAAGAGCTGAGTCAGGCCTTATTTTTTTGAATTTTTGGCAAACAAGACATCAGCTTCCATTTCTCTTCTGAACTGAAGACTCCCTTGGACAAACGTAAGCTCACTCATCTTCTGCAGTGATGACAAAGTACAGTGGTTTAATTGACACCCATTCCAGACTTTTCATGGAACCGGCTCTATCATTTCAGTGTCTCGGAGGAGAGCTCTTCCAAGCCCCAGCTTCTGCGCTATGATACAATGTCTTATTGATAAAATTGACAGGTTTGTATTCATTTGTGGTTGCAAGAAGGAAGACAGGAACTAAACTAGTCTTGGAAACACATTACAACTCCTCCTACTTACCTCAGGCATCAGTTTGCTGAGGCCACTCAACTTGGGGTAAAGGCCCATCCCACTCACAACCCTCATGGCCACCCAGATTCAGACTGCCAAGATCTGGGAAGCTTTTGGAGTCGCTTAATTTTCTAAAGAATCCTAAACTCAGCCCTCCAGTTCTTACAAGAGAGCTGGACCTGGCTAGTACAAACCAGCTGAGGTAGACAATGGGATTAAAAACTGCATCAGGTAAGTAAAATACTCATTTGCAGAGATGACTTTCTCAGTGACCATCAAGACATTACGTGGAAGACGTTCTGCTATAGCTTTACTTGTCACGCCAGGTTCTCTCCTAGCATGATTTTGGGTGAGCCAGGAAGTGTAGTCTGATGTGGCAGCAGGGGTAAAGGTTTTGTTTTATACTAAAACCACTCCCAGCCTTTGTGACCTTCTACCACACTACTACTTTTTGGGTAGCTTAAGCACATTTCCCAGAACTGAGTACTTATTGAGAATGCATCATCTAGTAGTACAAGGAGGCAAAACACCTCACTTCATCAGCTTGAAATCGCTGTATTTTCAATAGTTTTTTCAAGACTTACTTTCTAGATATTCCATTCCTTAAATGTAAGGATTTATATTTGTGTAAGCTGAAGAACTAAGCATTGCTCAAGAAACACAAGAGAAATAATCTCAATAAAATTTTGATTTATCCAGAGAGACTAACATATATCTGACATTCCAACAGGAAATAATAAATACCATAGGCATACAATAAAGCTTTAAAATTGCTTTCAAGACATAAATATTTAACACTTCATTTTCAGACGAAGCTGAATAGAAATCACAGCACGGTGAGCTGGTGAGGTTTTCAGCCAAAGCTGGCTGAAATGTAAACAAGTGAAAGAGTAAATAATTTAAGATTATTTTAGGTACTCATACATAGGAAGAGAGTAAGAAACACCCAATAAACTCAGCTGCCCAATTTCCATTCCATTTCTTCTTAAACCTGCAATTCCTGTAGCATCTTAGGCCTTGGGTTCTCCGTAGCCGATGGAATGTACATCAGAGGCGTGAACTGAAAACGATGCGGTAGAATACGTACGCTAACATCGTTCTCCACGTTAGGACTGTGGGATTTGCCTCTGAACTGCCCATCTGAAATATCTTTGTCCGGAATCAGATTTCGTCCCCCGATTCCACGTCCCAGCCACAGGACTCCAGCTGCCCATCTTGTGGAAAGTCCACCTCAATGTCGTAGACAAAATCTGGGTCTTCCTTCTTCTTCCTGTTCTTTTTGAAGAGCTCGTCCATGATGCTCTTCCTTTTGGCTAGTTCCGTGTCATCTAGTTTGTTCATATCCTCTTCTGGGTCAATGGTCTCTTCCTGCTGAAACTTTTCCAAGCTCTCAGCCAGGCTCTCTCCTCCTAGATGGCCTTTCAGCAAACTGTACAGCTTCTGTAGCTGATGCAGTGAGACTCCTTCTAGGTAAGCCTTGTGCCGAGGGTTATTCTTCAGCTGCTCGGCAGCCAAGCTGCAGTCTAAAAGGAAAGCCACCATGAAGAATTACACTTGCAAGCACATCTCTTCCCATAAACAGATCTTCTTCTCCCAAGAGAGACCTCTAGACTTAGCAGAGCTGCTCCTCAGGGGAGACAGTCGTACCCCAGGCCAACCCCTCTGTGCACTCCCTGCATGCTGGTGAGAAGCCACCCAGCGGTTACCAACAAGCTGTGTCCATGGCGGGGGGAACTTGGGAATGCTACAAGTAACACACCGCACCTGAGAACCTGGAGAAATTTCGGACAGGCATGATGCGCTGGCGAGTCTTATCCTCGCTGTTGTCTTTATAGATGAGGATGATGGATGGAGGCTGAAAGCAGATGCCGCACTTCTTTGCAACGTAAGTCATTACAGCTCCTGCTGCTGGCTGAAGCGCGGTCAGCTTTATCAGAGGTGTCCTCGGCAACATCAAAGCTCACTGAAAAAAGGAGTAAAGAAAAAAGGGAAAGAAAGTGTGAGGGGCTCTTAATCCTGTTCTTTTTATTGGGGTTAGAGTGACCCATGTTCTGCAAAAACATGCAGCCAGGCCGTAAGCCTTCTCGGTTTCAGCGGAACTTGAACACGTCCCTGCACACCCTGTGAGGCGGGTGCCAGGGCACAGCGTGACCCCCAGCTCCTGGGTTACACCTTTGTCGCTACCTGGGCTTTGAATCAGGATTACTGGTCACACACAAGTTAATGTTTTGGTCTACCTTAGCTGGTACAGTACTGCCCAGTCAAATGATACCTAAAAGACTTTTTTTGTTGTTGTTTTTAATAGTGATTCATTTTTAAAGTGAAAAAAATTGCAAAATAGCAAATCCACGTACAACAGTTTCTTCACAAACAACGCTTACTGCATATTGTATCCATTGCTCTGGAAAGCCAGGAATTATTTACCTCCCAAACCCCTTCCTGCTCTAACCAGCAGGCTTTTAACTTTGTATCACCTGACAGTACACGCGAAAGCTCCAGGTGTGACTCCAGGGACAATCCAATTTTTAGATATATCAATAATCATATATTTCTACCATAAGCTTCTTTGAGCGTGCTTGAAAGAAAAAAATCTTCAGAAAAATGCAGATAAAATGAAAATTTGAGACATCTTGGAACCCCACTGAAAAAGAGTTTCCACAAAATTAAATCTGAATGTTGCAAGAGATGCAACAAACATAGAATTCTATTATACACACTTGTGTTATACGTATTTGCTTTGAAAATGTACTGATACGGTTCCAATATCCTTTATTTGTCTCTGTTTCCGTCACAAACCTGGGGATATCATATCCCTTATTTCATACGATAAGGGAGAACCTTGCATCCATAACGTTGACGTATGTAACACTGGAACTCCCCCCTTTTTTGAAAGATTTTAAGAGGAGGGATACCTAGTCAGTTTTGGAAAAGCTTTCTTACAGTTTCAGAGACACCTGAGTACAGCAGCATATTTGTTACCAATGACAGATGGGATAAGGGCACAGAAGAGATTCAGAGAAGTAATTAAACTCCTTATTAGGTGACAATGAAAATATGAATTTATTTTACAGAGAGGAGACGTTGTTCAGCCATTTACTCCTCCTCAAACTAAAATACACCATCGATGAAACTGAAAAACTGCGGATTCACAAGCGACTCGTGGAAATGCTTTTTACACAGCACACTACCACTGGCCGGGCTTAAGCTATAAAATATTCACGAAGGTCAAGAATGACAGGTTTGAAAATGCTGAGCTGCTGCATGTGTGCGTGGAGGAACCGGGAAATTATGCCTTACTTAAAGGCGGAGAAAGAGGGTGGGTGGGGAGGAAGGACTGACTGACCCACTAAACACACGGCTGTGTTTATATAGATAGGAAGAACATACTGTACGCCCTAAAATTTCATTTTAAAGTAAGGACTACTAAACTCTCAAGTATCACTGTGTCGGTCAGCTACTACATGAATGAGGTTAGGAAGTTAATCTGTGATTATCCTTTTTATTCTTCTCTGAAGCATTTTGTCTTGCAAGAGGAGAGGGGGAACGTCAGTCTGCCTGACAGCAACGACGTCCCTTTTCCCACCTTATCGTGTTTGTCCGTACCCAAAATGCTCTCGGGAACTCCTCAGTGTCAGCTCTGCCCTTGGCTCCGTCCCCTTTTCCAGTCAGATGAAATATTAGAGGGGACTTGAAGATCCAGATCTGCCGCAGATCCTCTTTCCCAGCTTGGTGTACAACACTGAACGCACGTGTTATTTTTCTTTTGGTTTTAAATAAGGGAAAATAGGCCAAATGTGAAAGGCCATCTCCTTCTCCTACTACTGCACTGACTACCCTACTGACTGCAGTAAGGCAAAATAAGAAGTTATAGCCCCAAAATCAACATATGGTTCCAAACCAAGAAAAATTGCCTCAATCTTCAAAAGCTACTTTGAAGCAGACTTGAAAAGTCTTCTTTCTTTGTTAAAAACTACCTAGGAAAAAGTTAAAATTTGCCGTAATGTTCTCAATACTGAAAAACAACTACAGCTGCTCTCCCTTTTGCTTTTAAATAGTTCTACGAGTTGGCGAGAAAGGCAGAAGTCTCTCCAGAGCCACTTTCACTGTTTTAAAATTAGAGACGATGCTTCAAACCGAGCCGAAATGGCTTTTTGAAGGGTGCCTGTCGATCAGGAATGCTGGCTTCCACCTCCGAACCGGCAAGGAAATCCTTAGACGAGAAGTACAAACGGGAGATGCCGCCATTCCGCTTGGTGCAAAAGAGGTTTCCTATCTTCAGGTACAGCAGGCGGCCACCTTCGCTGCCAGGTGTGAAAGGCGGGTTTCGGTAGTTCCGAAACACAAATAGGTGGTTGTTTGTTCTTCCCCGCCCCCCCGCCAACTTCTGTGCTGTCTTTTGCCGTTAAAAAGCCGCTTTTCTACCTGTTTCTGCCAGGCGAGGCGAGCCGACCCTCGGGGTCGAGCGTGGTTGAGGCCTAAACGCTGAGAGAGAAGGGAAGCGGGGCAGGATGGCGTCCGTCCGTCCCGCCTCTCGCCCCTTCCTCTCACCTCAGGCGGCGGAGGCCTCTGACCGGGCCTGGGCCTGGG
>VZSF01007655.1:334246-344942 GCA_013398295.1 Chionis minor | reverse complement strand
GGGCGGCTGCCGGCGGGGGGAGCCCGGGGAGGTTCGGAGCGGACATTAGGAAGCGTTTCTTTACCGGGAGGGCGGTCAGACACTGGAACAGGCTTCCCAGAGCGGAGGTCGGTGCCCCGGGCCTGTCAGGGTTTGAGACACACCTGCACAACAACGCGCCTTAACTCCTGCTCAGCCCTGAGGCGGCCGGGTCATCGGCTGGACTAGATGATGGTCGTGGGTCCCCTTGTGGCTGAAATAGTCTCTTAACTATCGAAATGCGTAGCAGAAGCGAGAAGTTTTCCAGGTTAAATAACCTAGAGCCAGCAGCTTCTGCAAAATGTCTGATGAAGCCAGCGTCGCCTTGCTCTAGGCCTCTGCTCAAGCAGATACTAATGTTTGTTGTACCTGACTGGAGTTTCAGACCTGACAGTGAAATCCTGTAAAAACCTGGCGAAAAAAAAAAAAAAAGAATGGCTGTAAGACAAAGTNTTGAGGCCTAAACGCTGAGAGAGAAGGGAAGCGGGGCAGGATGGCGTCCGTCCGTCCCGCCTCTCGCCCCTTCCTCTCACCTCAGGCGGCGGAGGCCTCTGACCGGGCCTGGGCCTGGGCCTGGGGCTAGGGCCGGGGCCGGGGCCGCTCACCGGGGCCCGCCCTGCGCGGTTGCCATGGCTACGGCCGCGCCGCCGGGCCCTCCCACCTCAGGCCCCCTCGGGGCTGTCATCGGCGGTGCCTGCGGGACGCGGCGGCGACCGGCCGGCCCCTGCCGCTCCGGAGCTGCGCACCGGGTGGGGAGAGCGGCCAGGCCGAAGCGGCNGAAAAAAAAAAAAAAAGAATGGCTGTAAGACAAAGTTCGGTGTTAAAATCTGGATTTTATTGTAGGCATTGAGGTAAAAGTAGATGAGAAGGACTCACACCTGCGGTGGGAAAAAGTGGGGATCATTACAGACTCCTCTGTGAAAACAAAAGCATGCTTTTGAAAGTTGCTCTACCGGGGGGGGGGGGGGGGGGGGGGGGGGGAAGAGGTATTTCAGCCTTCCTGGCAGCTGAAGCTTGGCGTTCCACTGACAAAACCGCTGCTGATTGTACTAAATTGAAATCCCGTTTCCCTTTTGCTGGGAGAGGCTTTGCAGACAAGGCGTTTGTGGATGACACGACTTTGCCTGCACGTGTGGTAATTTGGTGTGCTGTTCTGTAAACACCCTTAACTCGTCGGTTCTGTGCTATCTCAGATGTGCAGGCTGCTTGTCAGGACGTCGCTGTCACGCAGGAGCTTCTGAAAGAGGGGTTTCATAGGTGAGTTCTCCCCCTGGTGCTGTGTCAGAATAACGTGCCGGGTAATTTTACACGTGAGGAAGTTTCTCTCCTAATTCACAGTTGTATCAGCTGTGACCCGCAGGCGTGGCTAGGCACCAGGAATATATTAACACGACCAAGTAATTAACAACTATAGTAGAGGAAGAATGGGCGGACCTTTTGTAAGATGGAGATCTAGGAGGCTGTTGGTAGTTCTGACAAGTTAACAAAGAAGTGAAACTTCATTTTGGTCGTGGATGTGGGGTCAGAGTGACCTACATCTTCCTCAGTGGAGAAGGACCGCGTGGCTTGGAGAGGGAACTGTTTTATAGTATGTGTGAGCTGCATCTCATCTCTGCGCGTTGGAGAGAATGTCTCTCGGGGTGGGGGGATTGTGCTGTCTTTTGAAGTGTGAGTATAAAGGTTTTGCTCCTGTTGTTTGTTTGAAGGGACCTGCTGGTGAAGGTGGAACTCGGTGTAGCGGGGGAGGATGCAGGAGGATGCACAGTGGCAGCTAGAACTCGTCTCCCACCAGGAATCTACGTGGATCCCTATGAGCTGGCATCGCTGCAGCAGCAAAATTTAACAAAGGTAACAACCCCGAAACTAAGACACCTGGCAGCTAGTCCGATATGAACAAGTATGCTCAGGAAGTTGTAATTTCCGCTCATTTTCTGGCTGTTTGAACCAAGGTGATTAATTCCCTTTCCTGGAAGGAGATGCCACACGGTATCATCTTTGTGACATCTTATTGTATCTCTCAGCTTGATCAGCACGTGCCGGTGCAGGGCGTTTTGTGTCGGTGCGAGGCGTTTTGGCTCATATGCTGCTGCTGCTGTTTCCACACGCAGGCCTGCATATCGGGGAGCTGCCGCAGCTCTGCACAGCCCCATGTGAGGAGCTGTGGTAAAAGCTATTCAGGTTGAGAAGGGGGAAGGTTAACCCCCACAAAAGAGGTAGTGGCGGGTTCTAAGCAGCGTGCTGAGCATTCGGACTGAGGAGCTTTGCAGCTTTGCTTTCATCACGGCCTTCCGTGTTGCTTCCCAGCACTTGCTTCACATTTTGGGTAGAGAGATGTGCTAAGGCTGTGGCTTTAAGGTAATCTTGGGCACTTAATTCAATTAAAATATATGGATATAAAGATTCTGGGCAAGTTCTGCTGTTGGGGTGCTTGCAGGTGCTAGTATGGCCTTGCTTATGCGCATCATTAAGCTAATGCCTCTTAGGTTTGGCTGTCAGCATATTTGCACTGTAAACCTTTCACCCGGAAGAATCACTTATTGGAGAGGGATTTGAAAAGTTATTTTGCATCAGCTTAACACCAGAATTTCCAACTCAATCTTCCCGACCACGAAATCAGGCCCGGTGTTAGAAAATACGAGGAAAACCGTTTTCCCTTCTGATGCTTCAGTAGGTTACCGCAGCAGACAGTGGCCTCTTAAATCCCAGAATCACGTGTGAAATGTTCATACAGTGGGGTTTTTTCCCCCACATCCCTCCCCTTGCGTTGATTCTGATTGCAGCTGCGTCTCTACCTTTCTCCACTTGCAGGCAGTGTTAATTCCTGATGTCGTCGATGTGGAGGCCCCTGAGTACTTAGCCACGGACCTCCTTGTTCTCCTGTACATGGAACCTGACCCTCGGTGTTCTCGCTGTTTTAGAGCTGCCTTGCCCGTGCACGGGCGCTACCACCGGCCAGCAGAAGACAGCGAGGAAGCGTCAGTTGTTCTGAAGAGCCCAGAAGTCCTAGTCTGCTGCTGTGACGGTGAGATTCCCGTTACGCATTCTTTTGGGGAGAGAGGAATAACTGTGGACTATCCAGAGCTTGGAACCTGGTTCTGTATTTGTCTTCTGGAGATGGAGCTCTCTGTAGTCATGTGAACGCGAGGGGAAAAGAGTGGCTGTGATAAAGACCACGTTGTCTTCCTCTTTGAATGCTGCTGCCTGACCGAAGGCAGATTAATTGTCAACAGACTTCTTGGTGTTGCGCTGCTGCCGTTGTACCCTTGTACCGAAAGCCTTGGCAGTTGGTCTGTTTGTCACAGTCCCGGCAGGCCCTGGCCCCTGGCTTGTTAAAGGCCAGCTGCTCAGACCGTGTTTTCACAGTGTTTCTCTTGGCAGCTGAAGCCACGCGCGGCTTATTTAATATTCACTGTCACGTATTTAGAGTAATCGGAGTATTCTGGTGGTTTCCTAATGCTTTCTTCCTCCATTCCCTATATATAAAGTGAGAATTTAGAAAACTGTGTGCCTGAAGGTTTAGAAGGGTTGGAGTCTCAGACTCCTGTGAGACAAGAACCTGATATCCACTGACAATGAACATTCCAAATTACATCAACAATGAAATGCTACATTTTTGCTACAAATTGTATTTCCTTTCACAAAATCATTCTTGCTAGCTGCCAAGTCAAATGTGCTAATGATTCTCAGCTCCTTTATCTTCACTTGCGCATTATTTGAGCAATGATTTTTCTGGGATAAACTTAGGAGCGGGGAAGACTTTGTTCAATTAAAAAAAGGGGCGTGAAGCATTCCCATTTTTCTGCCACGTGTACTACTTATGAGCAGGAAAATACACTTATTATTAATAATACAGCATTTGAAGTATTGGAGGGGAGTTCTTGCGCGTGCCGACAGGAAACCAACAAGGAGAAATGGAAGAATGGTGTTTTGGGGGAAGAGAAATGACAACTTTATGGCTAAAGTTGAGGGGTCTACAGGCCACTGATGAATTCTGTGTCCTGTTAAGGACAGAAGGGCCAAGATAGACCACACAGGGGACAGTCTTCCTCGGGTACCTACTGTATCAGGAAGGGAAGAGTTGCAAAATTCATGGAAAGGCCCAGCACCACTTTGCGTGCAGGTGAGCCGGCACATTTCTGTCAGCGCCGTTTCACTTGTTGGCTTTCAGGGAGTAGATTCTGTCTAGCTGTGGTGGAGGAAAGATACCTCATTTGGAAAAAGTCTTGTGGGCCGTATTGTTTCATCCTGCCTGGATCCTGCTGACGCATTGTCTTCCGTAGCTGGCCTGTCAGCAGAGTGCTGGAAGCCTGCTGGAGTGGAAGCTCCTTGTTCAGGGAAAAATGGCGGCCCCTGTCAGTGGTACAGCTTAACACACAAACCGGTGAGTTCTTACTTCTGGGGGGAATTCTTTGTTCTCAGTTAACAACTGCTGCCTTTTTTCCTGGGATTAGTGACTTCCATAGCACAGGAATAAAACAGTATAAGACTAGTCATGTCTTAGGGAGGCTCCCTTCTTCCTTTCCAACTGGCTTTTAATGGGGGACATCCTGCCCTTCTGACACACTTGTCACTCTGTGTTCTTCTAGCCCTTTATGGGGCTGCTCTCCTCTCACCTTTTGTGACTAGTTCACTTGGAATTCTAGGAGATAATTGGTAGTGGTCAAATTAGGAAAGGTCTTTGCAAAATAGGTGCTTCAGAGGAGTAGCAAATTGGAAAACTACTTTGTGATCTAACTAAAGGAGGAGTAAAAGCTCAAAAATTGAAGGAATAACATCTTAAAAAAAAAAAGTTACTTCTGTTTGGTTGGTTGTTATCCGATTGGCTAAGTATCTAGAAAAAGGGGAAGTTTCTTTATTCTGTGTTCAAAACCAAGGAAAGTTGGAATTTTAGTGTGGTCAACAGCTGCCTTTGATACTCGAAAGGGTTGCAGTAGCATAAAGATTCAGAAATAAGACTTAATTTTTCTTATAACAAATCTGTTGGTTTTGTAACACACGCACCTTCCCGTATTTAAGGTACCTGCAGATGTCTGGGACATCTGCAGCGCTTGTCCAAAAATGTTTTGGAACTTCCTACATCCCAGAGAAACCAAACAGTCGTTCGCCTTGGAGAAAAATGACTTCTCGGTGATCTGTGAAGCTTCTGTCTTCTGAGAGCTTCTCTCTTCCCTGCTGCATTACATACATTTCCCCAGAGGAAAGCCTATTGTAACACCAAAGATATAGAGGATATAAATGGCAGGAGATAAATTGACTGAGCTTTGTAGTGCCAGAGTGGCTGGTGCTCTGTTTGCTGTAAGTTGAAAGGTGACGTCCCATCTCGGTTTTCCTTTTGAATCCCAGAAGCCTTAGCCAAGGGGTAGTTAAAGAGTGGTCTGCTTACTAATCCTCTAAGTTGCAGTCAAAAAGAAACAGCGTGTTAAATGTCTGTAATTCATTTATTTTTCTTTGTAGGCATATGAGGAATCGATTCTGCAAGTTCCGGTGGGGCTCAGGCAGCACAGTTCCTTGGTGTGTGTCGTGACGCTTCTCACCACGGCGCTCTGTTCCAGTCTGATTCTCGCAGCTGTATGCAAATACGGAGACTTCTCCCCGGTGACCTGCTTGGAATAAAGAAATAGGGAATGACTGACTTCCGTCCAGCAAAACTACCTGAATATTACATCAGCTTCGTAAATGAATCCAGCTCTACTGTCATATGTATCTTAGTAATGCGTGACAGTCCCCGAATGGGTTATAGTTCCTTTCGCCCAGTTCTTCCAAACACCTTTCACACACAGAAGACTGTTTTGGTGCGTTGTCAATAGACAAAGCAGATGGAGGGTAGGAATAGCGCTGCAAAAAGCTGGAAGGACTGCTACAGTCTTGGTCTCTGATTCCCTCCCCCTGGCCCAGAGCCTGCTTCGACTACAGTTCTGCCTCTTGCTGAGGTGTTTGTATTTCTTAAATTTAAACCAACTGGCTCAGGGATTGGTTATTAAGGGTATGAAAAGCATTATCTGTCATTAAAGTTCCTGAATTTTAAGCTTGTTTACACTGTCCAGATGTGAATTTCTGAAGAGACGTTCTGCGTTTAGCTGGGGCAGGAAAAGATTTAAATAATCTCTCCCATTCTAATAGCTGGGAGGGATTAGCTGCTCTTGGTCAAATTAGTCAGAGTTGAGAGAGTTTAAAAAATTTGAAAGAAGTTTCTCCCTATACCAGAAGCTGAAAGAATGACCCTTGGAAGATGAAAGCTGGTGAAAGAAGTGTTTAGAAGACTTGCATTCAGCCATCAGAACAGTTGATAAATACAAGGAAATGGAGGGGAAATTACTTAATGGAAAACCTGAGTTGCTCTGGATTGACAGAAGAGCTCGGTTGCTGTTTCTAGTTGTCAGTAGGTGGCATTATAATCTTATGGTAACTCCTTGTGACTGTTGGTGGAGAAAATAGATTTTATTCCCTACAAGTTAGTAAAAGCAGGTGATTTGGGGGAGCGTGCATGTAAGGGGGATGAATGAAAATTGCGGTTTTCAAATTCTGACCTCCTTTGGAGGGCTCTGTGTGCAGCAGAGACTGCTCATCATCAGCAGAATTGGCCTTTCATCGCCATCCAGCTGTGGCTTCGGGATCCCTTGGGCATCTTTCTTCTGCTTCTGCTGGAATTCAATAGAGAGCTCGTCTTGTGACTTCGCCCACGACAGGTTGGCAAGCGCCCTGACACTGGGCTCTTGTTCTCCCTCCGCTGTGCTGAATGATGATGGCTGCGCCAGTGCTTCGTCCGCTACCTCAGAGGCGTCACACACTGCATCTGCTTGGGGGAAGGGAGAAACTGAAGAGAACAATTGCAGAGAGATTTGGCAGCCTGGTTAACCGCATCGGCGCAGCAGGGCCGTGGACCAGTATTGTAACGCCTGTTGCCGAATGGGCTTCGTAATTCCCAGCGTTAAGTTTGTCCTTGCGCGCTCTCTCTCTTCCCCAGGTAAGTAATTCTGTGTTGCAGTCCAACCCTTGGAATGGCAACATCCCACATTGCCCCTCAGCTCTGCAGGTCTTTATCACTGGCAAGCTCAGAGGTTTTTTTTTAACATCAGATAATACCTACCAGTTAAAATCACAGGCTGAATCGTTAGCTAAAACGAGCTGCCTGATATCATAGCTTAGTGAAAGGAAATGGTGATGTCCTTTGGAGAAACGAGGAGAAAAAAAAAAATAACCCCAAGTTGCTAAATTATGTAAAGTGGACGATTTGGAAATCTGTACAAGTGAGGATGTGAGAATTGGAAAACCACCTCAGTGGCAGGATGGAGGAACTGAGGCGGGAGGGGCTTGAGTTACAGGGAGCTTAGAGCTGCGAGTACAAACCAAATCGTTGGCTTCGGAAGAGTTTCAGTGTGTGCTAACCAGTTTGGCTGGCACGTGGCTCACTGAGCCTATCTAAAATTCAACGAGATCCCACCGATAAGCTCTTCAGCTGAACTTGAGTAATAAACTGATTCTGACTGATGTAAAATGCGAGTGAAATTGCTGAACTTCTCAACGGTTGGGTTCTGTTACGGCAAACAGCAAATATTTGCCGTTTCTTAAATCCATAGCATTTGTATTGTAAGTATAGTAGATAACTTTTCCTTTAAAAGTTGTGAATAACTAATAACCATTGTAGTGTTAAATGGAGGGTATTTTCCAGTGAAACTTTCTCTCCCACAGCAGAAACTGCTGCCGTTAAGCAAGCACTGCATTTTGCAGGCATGCCCTGATGGTGTGCTGGATGCAGGGGGTGCAGGTGCCAGACCTACAGGCATCACTGGCAGATATGGAGAATGAGGTGTTAAACCAGGCATTTCCATGTGGAAAAATTCCAGCAGCTTTAGAGACAGAAATGGAGGTGGCTGCGAGTTCTCGGCAGGAGAGCGTAGGGTCAGAACGTGGGACAGAATTAGAGCAATGAAAGGAAAGGGGAAGGGACGGCGGTGTTAAAGGCCACGTTAGGAGTGAAGACTTTCTGGATCACAAATGAATGGGTATAACAACAAAAATAAAAAGCAAAAACCAAAGAGACCCCTCCTAGTTTGTTTAAAAAGAAGAATGGGAGGGGGTAAGGATTCTGAAAATGTTTTGGATCAGGAGCAGCAAGGAGAAGTAAGCTCACCTTACAGGGAAGGAAAGTAGAGCTGAGGGAAGCGTGAAGTTCCAGAAATCTCCTGTGGTTTCTTGAGAGGTACACACAGAGGTGAATTACCAAAAGCTTCATCCTGGGAGGATCAAATACGGAGCTGAGTAGAACGGGAAAAGAACAATATGCAAAGAGAAGCGAAGACGATGGCCTTGTCTGCAGTAGGAAGTGGCCCAGAGCAGGCTCCAGCAGCCAGGGCAGGGTCACTTTGGAGGAAGAATGGGGCTGGAATAAGGTAGGGCTGTAGGGGCAAGTTTTCTGTGACCATTCTTGGGGGGGCGGTGTTAGGGAGAAGATCGACAGCAAGCATTGGCTGAAAGCAACAGAAGCTGGAAAGACTGATTTGCACTCCTTGTGCCTGGACCTGCGCGGAGGTTTGAGGCTGTAGCACAAGCCTGCTACTTCCCCCCCGCCCCAAGACCTTTATGAAGAGGAGCCGACTGGTGCATCTCCTTCTCCTGAAAAAAAAATTGGATGTTGCTTCAAGCCTGGACTGAGGGAGGTGAGGCCTAAGCTGCAGGGCAGGTGGATGTTTGGGGAAGCCATCTAGAAGATTAAACGTATCGCAGGAATTTGGGGGGAAAAGCCTTCAGGGCATGTATGCTACTTTCTCAGCTGGGTGACTGGCACTTCTCTTGGAAGCTGGGCATCCGAGTAGTGCCTTAGGTTACTGATGGGAGGAAATGGATAGAATAGAATCACTCGGCTTGGAAAAGACCTTCAAGATCATCAACTCCAACCAGAAACCTACACAGCCAAAATCACCCCTAACCCATGTCCCTCAGCACCACGTCTACCTATCTTTTAAATACCTCCAGGGATGGCGATTTCACCACCTCCCTGGGCAACCTGTTCCAATGCTTGACAACCCCTTCTGTAAAGAAGTTTTTCCTAATATCCAACCTAAATCTCCCCTGGCACAACTTGAGGCCATTTCCTCTTTTCCCATCACTTGTTCCTTGGGAGAAGAGATTGACCCCCAGCTGGTTATAACCTCCTTTCAGGGAGTTGTAGAGAGTGAGAAGGTCTCCCCTCAACCTTCTCTTCTCCAGGCTAAACAATCCCAACTCCCTCAGCCGCTCCTCATAAGACTTGTTCTCCAGGCCCCTCACCAGCTCCGTTGCCCTTCTCTGGACACGCTCCAGGATATGTGGAAAGCTACTCTGTGTCCTGCTGCTGTAGTTAATGAGTGCTGCTTTCACCAGTAACGCTGAGCCCTGAGCCGTGACTCCCAGACCTGAAAAGTTGGTGGAAGAAGGGTTAATTTGTTGTCAGTTAATTGATGCAAAAACAAACCCCTTCCAGTACTTTCAGGACAAGAGTGAGCAGTAGCACAGATAAGGAACACAAAGCTGCTTTCAGACACCCTTCCCAACTTCCTGGTTGCAGAGCAGGCTGGCTGGCACCAGCCCTGTTACCTCAGTGAGCTGGTGCGGTCCTCGAGGAGACACTGAACCACAGCATGAATCACAGAGTCACAGAACGGTTTAGGTTGGAAGGGACCTTAAAGTCCATCCAGCCTGTTATGATTTGAGAAAACCTGTAACAATTTATTGTTGCTTAGACAATTCATCTCACCCGATGACCCCTCCCCACCCGGGAAGGGGAATAGGGGAATCGGGAAGAAAACAAGAAAAGCCAGGGGTTGAAAGATAAACGGATTTAAAGGATAGAACTGGATAATTAACAGTACTAACACAAAGGAACCCATATTGATCCCAATACCCGTATATACTGTACAAGAATTATACTCAGCCAACTGTATCAGCCGGAAGCTGTGCACTCCCAGCAGTGGACAGTAAATGTGGGACACTGCGAGTGCTACGGCTTCAGGAAGAAGAGAGGGGCTCAGGGATCCGGAACCGAGGCAAGAAGTCCTCTGGATCGCTGCCATCAAGGGGTAGCCATCAAGGGGGAAACCCCTCTACCTCGCAGCAGACTTTCTAATTTATATTGAATGTGCCGTTCATGGTATGAAATAACCCTGTTGGCAGGTTGGGTCAAGTGCCGGAGTCTCGGTCCTCCTCATCCCTGCATCGGGTGAGCTCGAAAACACCGAGACCTGGAAACTTGCGCACCATGGCTGGCTGTACAGTAAATATCTTCACAAATTCAGACACCAGAGTCTTACACAAATACAGCTTTCCCAAGCATTAGGAAAGAAATCAGTCCTGTGTCACTCACACCAGGACACAGTTCCACCCACCTGCCCTGCGCAGGGACACCTCCCACCAGACCAGGGTGCTCCAAGCCCCGTCCAGCCTGGCCTTGAACCTCCACGGATGGGGCAGCCACAGCTTCTCGGGGCAACCCCGGCCAGGGGCTCACCACCCTCACAGGCAGGAATTTCTTCCTAATATCTCATCTAAATCTCCTGTCTTTCAGTGTAAAACCATTCCCCCTTGTCCTACGGCTCCACTCCCTGATCCAGAGTCCCTCCCCAGCTTTCCTGGAGCCCCTTTAGGGCCTGGCAGGGGCTGGAAGGTCTCCCCGGAGCCTTCTCTTCTCCAGGCTGAACCCCCC